>OX578140.1:129285328-129586959 GCA_951213105.1 Amaurobius ferox
ATATATATATATATATATATATATATATATATGCATATATATATATATAGATAGATATGCATATATATGTACATACATATACACATATATACCCATACACACACATAGATATATATTCTATACGTGTGTGTATATATATGTATATGTGTTTATATATATATATATATGTATAGATCCCCTAGTGGCGAAATACGGAACTTGTGAAAACTAACTTGAAAACCAACATAGATAGACAATATAGTCCAATTACAACAAGAAAAAACGATTCATAATTAGTGCAAAATGATAATTGTTTCAAAAGTGCTCGGTAAAGCATCGAATCGTGAGGGCCTGTAATTCTGTACACCCTGCTATGTTGCATGCTGTTCAAGATGCAGCAATTCTGTTCCGAATTTAGCTTCGCATCGTCGCTGATGATGCACATTTTAAAAACTTAGATTACTCGGTAGGCTAATATCACTTATGCACGAACTTTACGTTATGTCTCTATTGTATGTATTGTTTACTACATTCGCATGTCTGGTCTTTTCTGCAAGCATTTCTGTTGAAGCAAGTATCATTTTGTACTAACTAATTAAACACCACTCTTTCGTTTCGTTATTGGAATTTTCTACGCATTTCTGTTGGTTTCTCTGTTAGTTTTCTTAAGTTCCATATTTGACCACTGCGAGCGCTGAGAGAACGTTCAGTAGTCTGCGCATGGGCACATTCCTATACGTACACGTTACTTCCATGGTGCATGACACGCGGTTGAAAATCATAGAGAGAAAACTATTACACTGTATTCACTGGCTTTCCCGGCCACACAATTTGCTACCTTAAACCCTTGGGTTGGTCGTGTGGTCTGGGCCTTTAACGTTCCTTAACTGTATTCACTGGAATCATAGGTGTACGCTCAGTATACAAGAATGAGTCCAAATTTCTGGATGACTAACACGTTTATTTACAAGCACAGCATAAACAGAAACAATATGCAGTTAAACAGCACTTATGCTCCACTATTTTCATGAAACAGCTGATATTATTCTAAAAACATTGAGATATCTCATTTTATAAAACAGTAGCTACTACTCTCGAAACATTGACCTATGTCACAGTTCAATGCAGCTCGTATCACGTCAACTGTCCTTCGAGTGATGACTCCCTTTATAGACTCTCTATGGAAACTTCCAGAAATTTCTTATGTCTCGTAGAATATTCGTTATTTCAAGGTGTTTCTCGAACTTTCGAAAAGCTGGCAAATATCACCAAATTGTCGATAAATCACCAAATCTGACACCCCCCCTTCTGTACTTCAGCACATGGTAAACCTAAACTAACGTCATATGATAGGTCCTGTATGGGTGTTTTCTCCGTCTGATTTTCAAATGAGACTCCAGTGAAAGAGGGCATTTCACACGTTCGTAACAATACGGATTTTCCTATGAACTTCTATTTACACATTAAGTTGAAATGTGGAGTCATGCAAGTAAAACAGAACTTGTCCTCTAATGAACGTTTAAAATTAATTCCAAATATTTTATTAAACAATCGAGTAATAGCTATATTTAATTTCCGAGTATTACTTATATTTAATTATATGTAAATTCGAATCTAAACCGGTGTTTCGACAGAGAAATCCGAAGTATAAATAATTCCAGACCATCAACCGCTTAATAAACCGAAAGTTTAGAATACTTCTCGACGTGTACTCTCGAACTCAGTGAATTCCGTGCTATTCATTACTGGAGTAGGTGCATGTACTCGAACTAGGGAAAATTGGAATCGAAATTAACTACTGAATAACGGTGTTTCGGAGTTTTCTGATAAAAACCGTGTATTCACTATCAGGCGTATTTAATTTGCTAGACATCTGAAACGTGGTAAAAGACGCATTTCTTGCAATTTCACAAGAAGAGCGGTTTATTTAGAGTTTCTTGTGAAGGAAATTTAAGTTGCATTTAGTAAAGTAAATTTATGTTGTATTTGGTGAAGTAAATTTAAGGTGAATTTGATGAAGTAAATTTAAGTTGTATTTAGTGAAGTCAATTTTAGTTGTATTTAGTGAAGTAAATTTAAGTTGTATTTAGTATAGTGAAGTAAATTTAAATTAAGAAAAGTGACGCAAGTTCCGAGCGCAGCTTCCTCAACACCGAAACAAATATGATTATGCGTGAAAATTTCTTTGACATCCCTTGTAGCATGCTTATATATTGTTCCAATATTTGGCCAATATGGTATATATTGGCGTTTTAATGAAAATATTCTCCATCTAACGCCAATATTCGAATTTATTTTTTTTTTCTTTCGACCTAGACCGTCTCGCCTATCCGAAATAGTAAGGTATCTATTTAGACGGCCGGAATAATACTATCCAATTTAAACCGAAAACTAGTGGAGACGACATCCACGGGGACCGTAGTTTCCTTTTCTCCCTCCAACCTCTTAGGAGCAGTTTCAGACCCACATATTTAACGTACCCGTACTCTACGTGAAAATAAAAACAGTTTCGACAAAGCTGGAAATCGAACTCGGGTCCTTCAATTACAATTCCCGTACCTTAACTAACTCAGCTGTCATTCCCCGCCAATATGTAATTACTTTGACCGTCCATATTGGCTATATATTAGCATTTCATTATTGCACCAATATTGACGTTACATTGGAAATATTTCCAATCAAACGTCAATATTTGGAATATACTATTTTCAGCCAATATTTGATACGTATTGGGTATATATTAACATGCCAATATTAGCTATAATTGGCCAACCAATACTAGCTCAATATAGTCAAAATTTTCACATTTTCATATTGGTCTTATATTGGGCCAAAATTAGCATGTTACTAGGTGCAGTACTCAACCAACTCGAATAAAATGATGCATATAGCTTAAATTAACCATACTTTAGGTCATTACGAAGCCTGAATTTTTAATTTCGATCTATGTAAAGATATATGAGGTCAAATATCAGTGTCTAAGTCTATGGAAAAAATAATTTCAAATAAATGAGAATTATTTGCGCGGGGTCACTTATTCCCCGATGGTAGGGAATAGGTTCGAACTAGGGACCTGAATCTTGCTGATCCCGCGTTATACCGTTAGGGCCAAAAGAATTCTTCGGGTCCAAAGGAATAATCAGGGATGCCTTTCATAGCAGAGAGTGACGCAAGAGCTGACCCCGCTATCAACTGCGGGGGATCGCTAATCCCCGATGGTACGCGATAAGCTCGAACTCTTAACTTTTAGATTACTGATCCTCCGCTATATCAGGCCCAATAGAATTCTTCGGGTCCGAAGCTATGATCGGGGATGCCTTGCGTAGCAGAGAGTAACACAAGAGCTGACCCGCCACATATGTTATCGATTGGTATAAATTGGTTGCAAGTGACTAGGTCATCTTATTCATCAATTATTTAATATTTAGTAGTTTGGATTTAATATTTTGAATTTTCAACTACTTTCATTAAATAAACGTCTCAGTTATTAAACAAATAGCTAGATACCCTGCTTCGATTGAATTCCAGATGGCAAGAGATAGCCTAGTATTAGTTGTACATAGCGCAAGTACCCTTTACATATATGTAATAAAATGTCAATACAGTTGGAGATTTATCAAAATCTAAAAATCGCACATATGCTCTATACATGACATTCACTACAGATTAATAAATTTAGATATTGTTGGAAAACAATAACAGTAATTAGAGATTCTTTTTCATTCGATATCGGTAAAAACCAATATTTTCTTTCTCATACTATTGTATGGGGAAATAATTGTTTTCCTGAAACGGTTCACGATAACTCATTTAAAAATTTCAATGCATTTCTTGTTTATTGTATTTATAAAGCACCAATACATTTCTTTGGTAATAAAGATTTTTATTTTTTATGATTTTTACATTTCCTATATACGTAGGGAATTTTAGGGATTTTTACTTTCGATTACTATTTATACCTCCGTTTAGTATTTACTTTCTATTACTATTTTTACTTTCGTTTAGTGATTTTTACTTTCCTATATGCTTAGTATATGGAAAAAGTAAATATAAAAAATTGAGATTACTATAGGGAAGGGAATGTGGCTGCATCCGTATGACGTATTGTGACGCTAGTATAGGGAAAGTAATATGATGGGGTCGAAAATTTCGAATTTGAATTTTCGGCGGAATTTTCACGTTTCATTCATCCTTGAACTCGAGCGTTTTTGGGATGATGTACGTGCATCTATGTGTGTGTATGTGTTAGTATACATGTGTATGTTAATGTGGTTATCCTTGAGTCTGTGGATGCGATATTTCACAAACGAATGGAGCGTTTTAAATGAAATTTTGTTCAAGTACTACAATCTGTAAATACTAGAACCTTACTGATTTTAAAAGCAATTGAATGTTCAAATGACATCCCAATTTTCGGATGAAATTTTGAAAAAATTCACTCAAAAATCAGAATCTTCAATAGTGCTAAATAAATGATAATTCCTTATGTAATTTTTTATAAAATCTAATCGAATAAGCCTAAACCATTCTCAGATATTTCATGTTTTTCAAATAAATTTATCAGAAAAATTATGTAAAATTTGAAAATATTAACTATCATGAAAATGTTTATTTTCATATGAAAATTTATCAACCTCATTCTCATCGATCTAGTTCATTCCATTCACGAGGAAAGATACTTTGCGTAATAGTTTTGTATTGCCCCAACAATTCCCCAATAATCATTTATTTATATATAAAAAATCTCTTCTTTCCATCTGCCTGTAATGGTTGATGAAAAATTTGGCAAAATATCGCCAACATGGAGACTTTTTAATAGTAACAAATTGACGAAAATATTGTCAAAATAGCAAAAATGATGCTAAATTAATAAAAATGAAGCCAAATTGATTGATTAACTATTCAAATATTTTAATCTATGGACTACATTGCTTTTTATGAATGATATCAATTTTGATAAATGTCAAGTTACAGTTGCACTAAATACAAATTAATTGGGTACTTTGAAATAGTTTTACATGTTGTCATCCGGGTAAGTGCCACATGATCAATTCAACTTTCAAAACATTGCCGCTTGGATTGTATACATAATTTTTCTATGTGATAGAAGTAAATTCATTGCATTATGTAGCGAAAGTCATGTGCTGCCCACATCAGATTTTTTCATTTTAGGTCAAAAACGTACCATAGTTCAAGAACGGTGCTATAAATGATTTCATTCGCTTTTAAATGAATTGCATATAAAATAACTTTTAAAGATTGGCATATATTTTTTATAACTTTTATTAATTTTTGAAAAATATTATTCGAGGAATGGATTATGTATTGGATGATATGTTAAATCTAGTTACTTAATGTTTCGTCACAGTATCTAAGGAAAGTCATGTGTTTGACAAATTTATGTTAAATCTAGTTACTTATTGTTTCCCCACAATATTTAAAGAAAATCATGTGTTGGGCAAATTTATGTTAAATCCAGTTATATGAAGGTTTTTGTTTGTGTTATTGATTCTCCACAATATATAATGAAAGTCGTGTGTCGATCAAAGTTATGTTAAATCTAATTATAATAAAAATTCTAATTTGCTTTATTGTTTCCCCAAAATATCTAAAGAATGTCATGTGTTGGACAAATTTATGTTAAATCTAGTTATAAGAAGGTTATCGTTTGTGTTATTGTTTCCCCACAATATCTGTATAATCTAGTTAACGTATATTAAATAATAATTTTGTTAATGTATGTTAAGTAATAATTATATTCATGTATTTCAAATTATTATCCAGTTAATGTACGTTAAACCAAAATTTTGTTAAATCCAATTTCAAAAAAGTTCTCATTTATTTTATAGTTTCCCCAGAATATCTGTATAATCTAAATGATGTATGTTAAATTGTAATCTACTTAATGCCTGGTAAATCAGAATTATGTTAATTCTAATTATAAGAAAATTCTCATTTATGCTACTGTGTCCCCATAATATCTGTTAAGCAAGTCATGTGTTAAGATCAGATTTTTTTTCTCTTAGATCACCCTTCAATAAAGAAAGCTTTGTTATGGCGGTCTCTGTCACAATAGTAGAATATCTCTTTTTAACATTTTTTGCAGTCTGGCTAGTAAACAATTTAGAAAAGGACTCATTCAAATTGTATCTTTTATTCATTCAAATACTTTCCATTCTGATTAATTCAAACTATAATACACCCTTTACTTTACTTTCTATTTAAATACTACAAATGAATTTTCAGAAAGTGGAGTGAGCAAGGATTCGTAAAAGTATTCATTCGAATTGCTTCTATTGGATAACTAGGTGAACAAAATAGTTTAAAATCTAAATCATTTATCGTTCATTCTTCAGCAAACGCCGTTTTCAAAGAAACAATGATTTTCCTTTGTGAAAGTATTATCTGTAAAATGAAGCATTGGTCTTTTGTCTTTAGATCGTGAACTGTGAAGAGAGGTGTCTCCGACAAAGAGTTAACTTGACAGTGCATATAATGAGCAGAGACATCGGATGTTTCTAAACAGATCAATTCGAACAGGACACGATACAAAGGTCTTTCGATGTTTAAAACTTTCGAATAAGTGAAGAACATAAATGAATGGAATTTGAATTTATAAATATTAATTTGAATATTAAAATAAATTTTGGAAAATATAATCGTATTTTTAAAATTTGTATTAATGATACTAATGATTGTACTTTTGCTATAATGAAGCAAACGCAGTCTTGAGCTACTTTCCCATGCACTGTTGGGGAACGCATTATCCGATTGACGCAATTCGATTTTAGCTCGCGCGAGGTGACAACTCACAACAGGGGAAAATATAATTCTGAACCGATTTTTTTTTCTTTATTTCCAGTTGCTGGGGCACATGAGCAAAATACAAAAGTACAAAAATACTAACATAAAAAGAACAAAAACAAAAGTAGACAAAAGAACAAATAATGCGAAAAACAACAAGAATTCATAAGAACCGAAAGTTTTCGCCCTCTCTCCTCTCAATATCTGGAAGCGTCTGTATAGCGCCATGGAGAACTAACTCCCCAGCGACGCAGGTGATGTTTATCCATAGGTTCTTTAGCAACACACAGCGGGCAGACAGCCTCAGTAAAAATGCCAAGACGGTACAAATTTGCAGCAAGGCAGCCATGCCCAGTTAGCAGGCAAAAAGCAACCACAGCCTCCCGTCTTGATTTATCAGGCACATCCAGGAGATATCCTCCCCCATGCTTGTTATCCATTTTGCTTTTCAAATCATGTTGGTACGTCGAATCCATAAATAGTCTTATAAATAATTTTGTCGTGTAAAATAAAGTTTCTCATTTTGCACAATGTATCAGCACAGCATCCTTTTCGGCAAGGAAATCTGCCTGTTCATTGCCATACACATTCTAAACCAAAATAATAATAAAGACTTTGCGGTTTGTCATCTAGCCAATGGAAAGGTACAGTTATGAATTTCTCCATAGCCTATTCGCATTTTTCATATGTACGGTTGCGCAACGCATTATCCGTTTGGCGCAAGATCACCTATCAAGGGCCCGTTATTCTTTATCTCAAGGCAGCGCGATCAAAACTCACTGCAGCCAGATAGACTTTATTTTGTGAATTTGCCTGTACTATAACTTTATATAGTGAAAACAAGATTATTATCCTTTTTATTTTTCAGCTTAATTATATAGTTTTAATGTACAGTAAATAAGTACATACTATATAATTTGGAATGCTATTAAAATTCGCACTTATTTTAACTCACGAGAATTTAGAATTTTCTTGTATTATCTACTAGTTAAAAGATAAATTCTAATATTAAAAAAAAAAATTATCATTCAAAGTTCTCACTTAATTTGTGCCGTGTGCAAGTTCTATTCTTTATTTTTTATTTTTATTTTATCTGGTAACCGTAACTATACCCCATCCCTAATGATCCTCCTTTGTTCACGTATTATCTAGTGGAAGGAGCTTTTGTCTGTAGATAGCGAGCATTGAAGAGAGCTTGTTGCAAATAATAGTTCTCTTTCTATTTTGGAGAGTCGGAATGCATATTTCCTATGTTAGAAAGGGGAGGAAATTGCTACTGAATAAGTTCTGAGTGCCTGTATTTTAAATTATAATTTTCGTTACATTTTGAAATTATCATTTGTCTTACAAATGCAGTCTGTTTGTTCATTTATGTTGTGGGAATTGCAATCAAAACACAATTTAACAA
The DNA here is from genome assembly GCA_951213105.1 of Amaurobius ferox. Classification (NCBI taxonomy): domain Eukaryota; kingdom Metazoa; phylum Arthropoda; class Arachnida; order Araneae; family Amaurobiidae; genus Amaurobius; species Amaurobius ferox. The sequence goes on from OX578140.1 coordinate 129,293,520, forward strand.
ACGTCTCTGTAGTCTTTATTTAGCGAATCTATAAAAGCAGTTGTCTGTCAGTGTCGTCTGTAGCGGAAAATCTATACGTCGTACGGATATAAAATTTGGTACACAGTCTGTTCATTAAAGTTGCGCGAATTACAATCAAAATACAATTTAGCATGCGTCTCTGTAGTCTGTATTTCTAGTTAATCTATAATAATACAAGAATATGTCTGTCAATGTCGTCTGTAGTGGAACATCTCAAACGTCATACGGGCATAAAATTTGGTACACAAGCACTTCAGGACCAGAGACGATACGTTTTAGCGATATTTTTTATAATTCGAATTAGTTATGTTAAGCTTTAACACGATTTTGAGCGATTTTTGCAGAAATCGGTTCCTTTGCGACCGATTAATAATATCGCATAGGTTCCATATTAACACCATCAGAAAGACCGAAAAATTCTCTTTCGAACAAACTTTGAACGGAAACCATGTCGATATTAGACGAATTTCGTGAATTTTAAAATTATATATACTTTTTGCGTGTTTAAAACCTCTCCGATTTTTGCATTGCGAAATAAAATAATTGACTAACAATTCCATCTTCATAATTTATCAGATGTTTCTTTGAAAATTACACACTGCTCCAATTGGAAAATTCTGTCTCTGTTGTATTTCGTTCATTGATTATGAATTTTTATGCAAAACCTCGTAATTTTTTAAAAAAATTTAACAGCGCACGAGACGAGAGATAAAATTGTCCCCCCAAAACGCACATATACACACACAACTTGGTACGGGGTCAAGTAAGGGCTTATAGGAACCTTAGGGTCAAGAGTTGGTCTTCCTATGCAACATCATCAGCGAAACTAATATCATTTGCTTAGGGATTTATTTTAATATTATCATAGTTTGCAAGAATTTTCATTTAGAAAACGTGCTATTAATTTTAATTGAAGGAGCTTATGTAGCTTATGTAGTGAATCGAAGAAGCTTATATAGGATATATCAAAAGAGCATATTTAGCCCGTATTACACCCTCACAGAGGATGAAAGGCGTATTTGGGGCGAATCAAAGGAGCTTATTTATGGAGTATCAAAAGAGCTTTTTGGGATGTATCAAAATAACTTATTTAGGATATATCATAAGAGTTTATTTAGGGCGCATCAAAAATATACACCTGCACAATGGGCTTATACACCTGCACAACGGGCAAAAGGCGTATTCTGTAATTTAAGCATGTGCTCATGCAGCAGGCGAAAATGCTCGTGCAGCTGCCCTTCGAAAGCCTTAAGGAATGGCGTTGAGCACATTGAATGTTGCATACTGGATACCCGGTGACTTTAAAGCAATTAATACCTGCTTTAAATTTGCCTAGTACAGTTTTTAGTTTTCATAACACATTGAACTGTTTACGAATTTTTTCGTACGAATGTTATCGTTATTATGAATAATAACGTCCAAACAGTTTTAGATCGGATCCAAACATTTTTACACGACTGCAATTACAGAAAATTCTAACATTTCAAACTTTTCTTCTGAGTTACCTATTTCAAGGTTGTCTATTATTAAGTTTATTCTTATAAAGCAGATGGGAAGGGATTAACACTATTAGCCTTGTGGGGGGAGGGGAGGGATGTATGTGTGTGGAGGTGTTCATGTCCGTGAGTCCATGATGCGATATCTCATGAACGAATGGAACGTTTCAAACTAAATTTTTTATAAATATTACAATACGTAAATACTGGAACTTTATGGATTTTTAAATGCAATCAAATATTCGGAACCCCCCCCCCCCAAATTTTCGAATGAAATTTTGAAAAATTATTAAAAAATAAAAACCTTCAATAATGTTGCATAAATTATAGTTTCTTATATAATGTTTCATTAGAAAACGAATGGCACAAACTTTAGAACGCTAACATGAACCGTTCTCTTCAAATAAATTTATCAAAAAACTTAAAAAGTATTAAGTTTTGTGAAATAGCTCCAATTTTCATGTGTAATATTATACGATAAATTTGCTAGTATTATCCTAGTGGATCTAGTTCTTTCAATTCTTAATAGAATATACGTCGGGTAATAGTTTTGTATTTTAACGTCTAACAATTCCCCAATCATCATTTATATATAAGAAAGTTCTTCTCCTCATGTGTCTATAACGCCTGGCAACACATTTGGCAAACTTGGCGAATAATTTAATGAAACATCGGCAAGATTGCTGAAAATATCGTCAAAATTTCAAAATATAACGCTAAATTAACGAAAATGACACCAAATAATTGAATTAATTATTTAGATATTTTAATATAAAGACAATATTGTTTACTGCGAATACTATCAATATTAATAATTGTCAAATTAGAGCTGCCTCGAAATATAAGTTAATTGGGTGCTTCGAAGTAATTTACACGTTGTCATCCGAAAAAGCGCCAAAAAATGCACAATTCAACGTTTAAATCATTGTTCCGGGGATCTTATACATCATTTTTTTCACAGCAATATAAGTTAATATACAGGGAAAGTCATGTGTTGATTGCATCAAAATTTTTTGACTGAGATCAGACGATGAAAATAATTTAATTGAGCAGTTTTGATAAAAACAGAAACTGGATAGATTTCAGTGTCTGTAGTTTACTTTGAAAATGTTATTACTTATAAAATTTTGCTTAGTGTTTTGAAAATATTATTTTCTTTCAAGAATGCTGTTTATATGTTTTTTGCAAACAGATGATAGGAAAGAACTTGGGAAAGATTTGTATCATGCTTCTCAAGTGCTGCAACCAGCATCGAAGTAGTTTCATTGGAATCTATTTAAGCATAAGATTATACCAAAGTTTTTATTGCTGCCACAATTAAGATTATACCAATACTCGTTACTGCTACATTTAAGATAATGCCAATGCCTTTTGCTTCTGCAACTAAGATTACACTACGTATTTCTGCTACACCTAAGATTATACCAATGCGTATTGCTTCTACATCTAAAGTTATATCAATGGTTATTGCTGCACAACTATAAGGTTATACCAATGCTTATTGCTTCTACATCTAAGATTATATCACTGCTTATTGCTGCTACACCTAAAATTATACCAATGCTTGCTGATCTGGGAGAATTTTCTAATCTTTGAAGTGAGTCTATTGACTGACAACTTTTGTGATTATAAGAATAGCGTACATTTTTACATATCCCATGGTATCACAACTTTTATGAAATAAATAACAAATGGAATAACATATCTTTTTTATCCTTGCATATGTACTATTTATTTTACATGTGTTTCTTTTTTCTTTTAGGTAAGTACTTTGTTGACCCATCATTGAGCTTTGTTTGGAGTAAATTAAAACCTACAGTAAAGTAAGAACTTTAAAAATGAATTAACATTTACCATACTTATGCATTTCTTTTTCCGCTTCCTGCTTTTCAGCACAGACTGTATATATTTCTGTTGTATTTATGTTCTCCGAAAATTTTTGCAATTCCTAAATTATTCTTAATTTACCAAATTTAATTTTTTAAGCAAATCATCGTTAAATCCACCTGTTAAATGTATGAATGTAAATATTCCAGATTTTATTCTAGGAAAAATGAGTTAATATTTATTGTTAAAAAAATTGTAAAAATTATGTAAGATAAAAAAGAAACGTTGGTATAATTTAAACTATCAGCGGTGTTTCTATACACAATCTAGCATTTTGTTGGCGCACTTAGATAATAAAACATTGCAAACCGTGTAAACTTTTACAACATAAAACTTTTGACCTGATTTACGTTACTAACAAGTCTTGAAAGTGAAAAGCATGCACCTTTCCTGAATTTTAAAGTAAACATATTTGACCGGCACTCTTGTACGATTCAATCCTTATTTTCCTCAAATTTCCACTGAACAAGAGCAAGGAAAATTTAAGTGCATCACAGCTGGGAGTAAATGTAGCTCTATAACGGCATGTTCTCTCTTAAAGTCAACCACCGCTGGATGAACATTTTTACAACTCCTTTTATGCACACGCAGGCTACTTTCCTTTCTTTTGTATCGGGTTTTGCTTTCAGTTGTTATGGAAGATGGGTATTTGGTATTTAATGCCACTTTTAGTGCGCTGGCGAGTTCTATTTTGTGTTTTACATCAATATGAAATAAACAAAAATGTATTTTTAAAATTATAACAAACATACCATTTTTGTATAAATAATTCATTGTACTTTTATAAAAACATGTGCATGTTATAAAATACTAAATATAGTGTTCTATTTAACGCAATAGAATGAATTTTATATAAAGTCTCATCTGAAATTCGTCAAATTTGCTTGAAAGTAAATTCGAGCAAAGTGGAGTATTGTTACTTTCCTTATAAACATAATGTATAAGGAAATTATTGCGACGGGGTCGAAAATTCGAATTTGAGTTTTCCACGGGAGAGCACGTTTCAAGAATCCCTGATCACGAATCAAACATTTTTGAAGTGATGTCCGTATGTGTGTGTGTGTGTGAAAGTATGTGTGTGTGTGTGTTTGTGTGTATCAGTGAGTCTGTGGAGATGATAACTGACGAATGAATGGACCGATTTGAACGAAATTTGGTACAAAAATCACAATCTGTAAACGCTAGAAGCCTATTGTTTTTATACGCAATCAAATGTTCAGAACCCCCCTCAATTTCCGAGTGAAATTTTGAAAAAGTCGTCAAAAAATCAAAACCGCTAATAAAGTTACGCAAATAGACATTTCTTATGTAATTTTTCATTAGAAAACGATTGACATAAATTTCAGAACGCTAACATGAACCGTTCTCGAGATACTGCACATTTTACAAAAAAATTATCAAAAAGTTATATAAAATAAAAAAAATATTTCCTATTGAGAAACATGTTCACTTTTCATATGTAATACCATGCGATAAATTGGGTGGCATCATTCTCGTGGATCTAGCTCGTTCCATTCATGAAAAATGATACTTTGAGTAATACTTTTGTATTTGAACGCCAATAGTCATTTATCTGCTATAAGAATAACTCATTTCTCCGTCTATAACGCTTGGCGAGATTTTAGCGACGAATTTGGCGGAATGTCGGCAACTTGGCGACATTTTTAATTGTTGCCAAATTAACAAAAATCTCGCCAAATTGATAAAAATGACGCTAAATCAATGAAAATAACGACTAATTGAAGAAAATTCATTATCTTGGAAAGAATATAAGTATCTGCTATAAGAATAGCATTTTTTTAACTGTAAAAGTAGTACATTTATTGCATTATATTAGGAAAGTCATGTGTTGCCCACATCAGATATTTTTTATGTTGAAATCACTTTTCGGCCAAATGAATTGGCTTGATGAATTTTAGTCTTAGTCTAATGTGTAGCAAAGGTTATATCATTCCGTAAACAATTTAACCAGTAGGGAATGTTCACTAATTTTTATCCTGATACGTGCAAATCCCATTTAGTCCTCTCTTTATGGATTTGGTAGTTTTTCCTGTCCGTACTACCCCACATGTAAAGCGTTTTATAATTTTAGTGCCGTTAGATACCTTTGAATACTCGAAACAATGATAGGCATCTTGTATATGTTATTGCAAAAAAATCTTGAATTGATACCACCGACGATCAGGAAGTTACATAAATCATTAGAGGAAGTTAATTATAAATAACTTGTTTAAACCCCCAGCACTATGGACAAGATGCTCTTATTATAAATCCGTGGTTTTGACGTAGAACTGGGCATTTCACCGCGCTGAGCATACTGTAAAACATTTACAAGCATGCTACTGAAAATTTCAGGGGAATCAGCTGCAAATAATGAGGAGTAATATTCCTGATAGTTACGATAATACACAAGGCGGAAAATAAAATCCCAACATCAAGAAGGAGTTGTGCTAGATAAACGAAATTCGGTAGGCTCATTTTCACATATGAAAGATGACTCCTATTCAAATTTCGAGCTAGACGAATAAGAGTGGCGCTAGCAGCGCCACTATGATCATGCAAATCACGTGTGCTTTAAATACTCGGTGTAAACTTCGTGAGCGTTATTTATCTTCCAGACTGGGCGTTGTGAGCTAGGTTTGAGTCAAGAATGCCTTTAAGGAGACGAAGAAGGCAGTATCAGCAGCTTAGTGAGTTTGAACGAGGCCGTATAATAGGGCTACGAGCAGGTGGATTTTCTTTCCGCGATATTTCAGAAAGACTAGGAAGAGATGTATCCACTGTGCATGATTGTTGGCAGCAGTGGTCACGGGAAGGCACTGTCTCAAAAAGACCGGGGTCCGGCCGCACTCGGGCCACTACTGAGAGGGAATACCGCCGTATTCGCCGCATGACTTTGACGGGGTCGTATTGCATCTGCAGCAGCAATTAGAGCTTCTGTTGTCCCCAGAGTGACACAGCGAACTGTAAGAAATAGATTACTTGAGGGACAGCTCCGAACCAGACGACCTGTAGCGTTCATACCACTAACTCCGAATCACTGCCATCTGCGACGTCAGTGGTATCAATCTAGAGCTCATTGGAGGGCAGAGTGGAGATCCGTTGTATTCTCAGATGAGAGCCATTTCTGTCTTGGTGCCAGTGATGGTCGTATGTTGCTAAGAAGGAGGCCAGGTGAGCGCTTGGAACCAAATTGTCTGCGGGGTAAACACTCTGGGCCTACACCAGGAGTTATGGTCTGGGGGGTCATTTCCTATGACATCAGGAGCACTCTCGTCGTTATTCCAAGCACATTGGCAGCAAATTTGTACCTCAGACTGGTGATTGAACCGGTTGTGCTGCCATCATGAGCAGTATTCAAGAGGGTGTTTTGCAACAGTATAACGCTCGTCCTCATACCGTTGCTGTCACCCACCGTGCTCTACAGAGTGTCGACATGTTGCCTTGGCCTGTTAAAATCGCCAGATCGAGCACGTATGGGACATTTTTGGAAGCGTCATCCACAACCAGCATTAACCGTTGCTGATTTGGCTGACCAAGTGCAACAGGCATGGAACTCCATCCCACAAAATGACATACGGCACCTGTACGACACAATGCATGCACGTTTGCATACTTGCATTTAAAATCGTAGCGACTACAGCGGTTATTAATGTACCACCATTTCACATTTAAAATGGCTCTTCTCGCGCATACTTTAACCTGTGACCTTGAAACTTGAATCAAATAAGTATGTTACCTACATAATTGCTTCGCCTAAATTTCATTCCTCTAAATTAATTTCGTCTTGGTTTGGTATTTTATTTTTCGCCAGTGTATATATAATATACAGGGTGTCCCAAAAACATTGACCTCGGCTCTCATTCCTTAAATATTGATCTTAGACATATATAATAAATTACAAAGTTGCGTAAAAAAAGGTACAGAATTTTATGAAATCGATTAAAATTTTCAAGAGAATTAAATTTTAAGAGATACAAAATTCAAATTTTTATACGGTCCTCGTACAAAAACATTTTCATTGAGTGAAATGTGCCCCATACACTAATAAGGTGATGTACAAAATTTCGGAATTTCATCATAAAATGTCCCAGAGATATGAAAGGACAAAAATACTTAAACCACTTTTCGATGCATCGGCATGGGTTCTCAGAGGAGAAAAATCAAATCAGAAAAATCATGCCAGGGGTCATACACAAATTACGAAAGAAAGCAATGATTACATAAATAAATAATAATTTTGCTATTTATTGGTACAAAATTATCTACACTCTTAGTAATAATAACTTTCCACAAAGATTGCAAAGCTTGTTCAAAATGTTTTTCATCCATGCCAAAGATCCATTAAAGATAAGAGGCAGATATTATTTGCCTATGATACAATTCTGCGTTGCATCATTTGCACTCTTGCTGTAAACATTTACATTTTAATGTGTGATTAATCCCTCACCACTTTGTTTATACATATCTCTGGGACTTTTTATGATAAAATGCTGAAATTTTGTACATCACCTTATTAGTGTATGAAGCACATTTTACGCATCGGAAATGTTTTGTACGGGGGTTGTATAAAAATTTAAATTTTGTATTTCTTCAAAATTTAATCCCCTTAAATTTTTTATCGATTTCATAAAATTCTGTACCTTTTTTTAAGCAACTTTGTATTTTATTATATATGTCTAAGATCAATATTTATGAAATAAAAGCCGAGGTCAATGCTTTTGGGACTAAAACATTGAAACTAACATTGAAACTTAAACTAATAATCGAAAAGTAATAAATAATATATCATTATTTAGTTTATGGAGTCCCATTTATTACAAAATAAGTTTAAATCCTTCCCTCGTTAACTCTTCGATACAGCAACGTTAGAAATTTAAGCCAAATTTCGAATGATTTTGCTTTGTCGTTCGCCGTTTTAGGGTTGATAACTAGTGAATAAAAATTGATAGCAATGACCTCAGCCCTATAGTCCACATCTGGCAGTCAGAGCTAACGTACGTATGGGATAAACCAAAATACAGTGTATTTAAAATTTATTTATTTATTAGGCAAAAAGAATTTGGTGACAAGAATTTAGAAATGCCGCGAAAATGCAGGGAAAATTACTATACTCACCGACAATAGTTGCTGAACAGCTTGAGGAGAACGAGAGGAAACCAAAAAGGTCTGCTAAGTCATAAACCGTAAGAAATATATATATATATATATATATATATTCCTCTGAACACTATATATATATATATATAGTGTCCAGTGCTATCGGTGCCCAATGGCTATTTTCTCAACCGGTAATCACAGAGATACACTTCCAATTGCAAAAATGTTTTAAATTTTAAAATGTATTATCTTAGAAACAGTCTAAATCAATAAATGCATTTCTGAAAGCAATACGAAATATAAATTCTACCAATTATACAATTATATTTAGGAAAATCATCCTCATACAATTTTATGCAAAATAAAAAAAAATCATCCTTCCACATCCAAAATTGACCGACTGATAGCTGTTTTAAAGTTGGAGCACTTTCTGTGCTGAGAAATGGTCAATACGGTCCCTGATTGGTTGGTTGCCTGGAGAAATGGTCAATACGGTCCCTGATTGGTTGGTTGCCTGGAAAAATGGTCAATACGGTCCCTGATTGGTTGGTTGCCTGGAGAAATGGTCAATACGGTCCCTGATTGGTTGGTTGCCTGAAACGGGACATTTTTATGCGTGGAAAAGCGACTTAAGTCATAAAGTTTAATGCTTCATAACTCTGTGAATTTTGGTCGTAAAAGGAAGATATTTTTTTTTGCATGAAATTGTATGAGGATGATTTTGTTAAATGTAATTGGTAGGACCGGCGGACCGTATAAAAATGTATGTTTCGTATTTCTTTCAAAAATATATTTATTGATTTAAACTGTTTCTAAGATAATAGATTTTAAAATTTAAAACATTTTTACAATTAGAAGTATATCTCTGTGACTAACGGTTGAGGAAATAGCCATTGGGCACCTATAGCACTGGACATCCTGTATATACTAATTGCCAAGTGTCCGTCTGTCTGTCACACTTTCTTAGGCACTTCCCAAGTAGATAGAGACTTGCAATTTGGTACACGGGTCGATCGTTCCATAAAATCCCCTAGAAAAATCGATTTTATTTTTTAAATATTCTGCAGAGGGGGGGGGGGGTCCTCCACACCAAAATGTTCGAAAAGTAAAATGATAGGAAAGCATATTTTGTGATGAGATAGAGACTTCAAATTCAATGTATGGGTAAACTGTTCGAAAAGAAGAAAGTGTGCAATTTCAAATTTTCAATAATTGCTACTCTAGGGAAAACTGCTCACCGAAATGTTCGATTTGCCGAACAAATGAGAAACGACTACTTTAAAATTTGATAGAGGCTTGAAATTCGGTATATGCGCTAACCATATAATGAAAACACCTAAGACAAAAGAGTTCAAAAATGTTCGTTTAAGGGGGTGCTCCAGAAAAAAACGTTCGAAAGACGAAATGATGAAAAACCATGCTTCTAGATGAGATAGAAACTTCCAATTTAGTGTACGGGTAGATAGTTCGGAAGGAAGAACATGCACAATTTCAGTTTTCTGATATTTTCTACTTTAGGGGGTTCCGCAAACCCAAATGTTCGATTTTCCGAATAAATAAGAAACGCCTCCTTTTAAAATGTAAAAGAGGCTTTATATTTGGTATATGGGGCAATCATCTGATAAAAAACAAAAGAATAGAATTTTCTTTTAAATGATCATTTAAAGGGGTGGCTATGCCACTCGGAAACGTTAGAAAAGTGAAATAATAGAAAAAATATGCTTCGCGATGGAATAGAAACATCAAATTTTGTGTATAGGTAGATAGTTCAAAAGAAAGAAAGAATGCAATAGAAAATGTTCAATATTTGTAATTTTTGGGGGATCTGCAAAACAAAACGTTTGAAAAGTGCTTTGCCATAAGATAGAGACTTCAAATATAGTGTATGGGTAAAGCGTTCGAAGGGAAGAAAGTGTGCAATTTCAGATTTTGAATATTTTCTACTTCAGGGGGTGTCGCACACCAAAATTTTCGACTTGCCGAATAAATGAAAAACGACTACTTTAAAATTTGATAGAGGCTTGAAATTTGGTATGTGGACTAATCATTTGATGAAAACACCCAAGACGAATATAGTTTGTCAAAAATGTTCGTTTAAGGGGTGCTCCAGAGAAAAACGTTCTAAAGGTGAATTTATAAAAAAAAAACATATTTTGGGTTGAGATATAGATTTCAAATGTGTTGTACGGACAGATAGTTTGGAAGGAAAAGAGTGTACAATTCCAGTTTTCCAATATTTTCTACTTTAGGGGGTGCGGCAAATCAAAATGTTCGATTTTCAGATTAAATGAAAAACGCCCCTTTTAAAATGTGATAGAGGCTTTATATTTGGTATATGAGCCAATCATCAGGAAGGAAACCCAAGAAAAGCGGATTTTTTTCAAAAATGTTCATATAAGGGGTGGGTACTCCACACAAAAACACTCGAAAGGTAAAATGATAGAAAAAGTATACTTCGCGATGGGATATATTTAGTGTACATGTAGATAGTTGGAACGGATAAAAGCGTGGAATTTCAGGTTTCTAACATTTGCTATTGTAGGGGAGTGCCGCACACTAAAATGTTCGATTTAACAAGCAAATAATAAAAGCCTCCTTTCCAACGTGATAGAGGCTTGAAATTTGATATATTGGCTAATCATTTGATAAAAAAACACAAAATGAATACAGTTTTTCAACAATGTTCATTTAATAGAGTGCTACACAGAAAAAAATTTGAAAGGTGAAATGAAAGTAAAAGCCTGCTTCGTGATAGTATAGAGTGTTCCAATTTGATATACAAGTAGATAGTTTGAAAGAGAGAAAGTGTGCATTTTCAGATATCCATTATTTGTTACTTTAGGGGGTGCAGCTCACCAAAACGTTCGATTTTCCGAATAAATGAGACACTCTTCCATTTAAATGTGACAGAGGCTTGATATTTGGTATTTGAGCCAATCATCTGATAAAAAACCAAAGACAAATGAGTTTTTCAAAAATATTCATTTATGGATGTGCTCCACAAAAAACGTTCGAGAGGTGAAATCATAAAATAGCATGCTTCGGGATAAAATAGAGACTTTAATTTGGTGTACGGGTAGATAGTTGGAAAGGAAGAAGTGTGCAATTTAAGTTCTCCAATATTTTCTTATTTATAGGGTTCTGCACACCAAAATATTCGATTTGCCGAATAAATGTGAAACGCGAATTAATCAAAAATTTACATTATTCGGGGGTTGCTTATTGCGACACCGTTGATTCTCAACTGGTATGCAGCTAGTATATATATATATATATATATATATGTACATTTCAAAAGTCATGTTTATCTACGTCACGATGTACACCCATTTGCATCACAATTATTCAAATAATACTCAGTCTATATCTATAAATATAATAATTTTCAAAGCACATTAAAATACTTATTCTATTAAAAACCCAAAGTCTACAATTTCAGGGAAAACTTTAATTTTTTTCGTTATAGTAAGAGAAAGTAACAAGTTTAACCATACTCGTATATAATTCAAGACTTATTTCCTATCTACTTCTCCAGAAACAGGAGCAGGAGTCGTTTATGTGTAGCCCGGCTGGGAGTAAATGTACCTCAATATAATGGCATGTTTACTCTTAAAGTCTTGCATCTCTCTTTCTCTCTCTTTCTGGGTAAACTTTTTTACAACTCTCTTTTATGCACACTCTGGCTTCGCTGTGGTATCGGATCTTGTGGTTTTGTTGTTGCAGAAGATGGGGTTATTTGTATTTAATGCCTTTCACAGGGCGCAAGTTACTTTTATTCCGGGTTTTAAAACAATGTGAAATGATAAAAGGAGATTTGAAGGTTTCAGTGACAAATACCAAATTTTCGTCTAAACAATCCTGTACATGCGACAACAATATATGTACTTACCAAATGCAGAAAATGTGGCGTTTTATTTTGCCAAAATAAACTGAAATATATGAAAGGATTTTAATGAAAGTAAATATAAATGTATTTTCTTTATATTTGTAACAATAAATTTACTTTAAATCTCTAAAAAACTGTATTTAAACTACTTTAAAACATAATATAATTTCATTAATGCAGTAGAAATATGGTTATTGGTATCAACCGGTTTCTAAGACAAAATAGAGTCTCTTCACCCCAGTAAAGGAAGAAAATAAAAGGGCAGTGCATCCACATCAATCAAAGCAAGGAAAACTATATAGAACTAAACAATAACAAATTGGACTTCTAGGAAAATAATACTATACTAAACAATAACAAATTAGATTTCTAAGCAATAACAAATTAGAGTTTTAAACAGCAACAAATTAAGGGTTTGAACAATAACAAATTTAAGTTCTAAACAACACCAAATTAGAATTCTGAACAATAATAAATTAGAATTCTAAACAGCAACAAATTAGAATTTTAAACAATAACAAATGAGAGTTCTAGTGAATAACAAATTAGAGTTCGTTCTAGGAAAACAAAATTATTATTCTAAGAAAACAAAATTATTATTCTAGGAAAGCAAAATTATTATTCTAGGCCAACAATATCAGAATTCAAGGAAAAGAATATCATGAATCGAGTTTCGTGACTACTATATCTTGCTGAAAATCAGACTTATTACTAATAGCGATAAAAATTGAGATACCAAATGTCATGTACCTAACTTGACTATTCAAAGGTATATCGCTCTCCCTGTAGCAACATAAAATGTTTCATATATCGCGAAAAGCTAAATTACAACCAATGTTCTTTTATTTATGGATTAAAAGTACTCACCAACCACTCACTCAACTGCTTTTAATAAATTCTGACATTTTTACTGTTGGTGATAAAAATATACAACTTCTAAAGAATGGCACATGTTTGTTTATTTTTAAGTTAGGGCATTTATTTAAAATTAACACATTAAATATGAAAAGACTCTTTTGGAACTCAATTTAACATATTTATTTCCCGGAAAAAATTGTTCCAAAATCATGCCTGCTAGTCATACATTAAGCTCTCCGAGAATCAAGATGCATCTGCCAATGATCGGATTTCAGTAATTGTATCAAATTTTATTCCATTTGTTGAATTTGTTAAAGAAATATTCCGCTTCACATGGAAAAATTAAAACGTTGGATATATCAAGAAGACTAGGGATAGCTTCGTAAGAAAATGGCACTTCATTTTGGGGATTCATTAATATAGTACTTGCAAAAAATTCGCTTATTTAATATTTGATTTATTTATGATCATTAGCTTCCTATAAACCAAAGCATTTGCTTCAAAGAATATAATATCCAAAACAGTTATATTCGTAACGTTTTTAAACGTAATTATATGATGTATTTTTCAATTTTTGGGAAGAAAAATGCGTGAAGAACATGCTGGTTTTATATCGGTCCGTTCACTCTGGAAAGAAAGACATCTGATGCGGGCAGCACATGATTTTCCCTATATAGTGCAATGACTTTACAGTGACAATGCTTTTACAGTGAAAGAATCTGATGTGGGCAGCACATGACTTTCCCTGCAGACTCAAATTCATTTTTTCTTTATTTCTTTAGTATTTTATTAAATTGAGTTTAATTGCACAAAATAACACTAAATTTGCATTTTTAATTCAATTTCTGTTTCTATTTGATAATTAGAAATTTTTCCAAAGGCGACATAACAAATATGCTAAAAATCTCAAATATCTCGAGAACGGTTAGTCCTAAAGTAATAGAATTGTTCTTATTCTTTTCCTCGTCAAAATTTACGTATAAAACAAGCATTTAATTGCTATATTTAAACATACGTAGTTTTTTTTTTTTTTTTTTTAGATTTTGGAGATTTTTGCGGGCCATTTCGTAAAAAAGGCAGGTTGTTCTTTTCCGAATCGTACCAAAATCTAATCAGTACCAGGGTATCCCCCCAAGTAACTTATCTACCAAATTTTATGAAATTTGGTCAATTAGTACAGCTAGAGTGAATACATGAGATTTTTGCTGGCTATTTCGCAAAAAAAGGTTGGTTCTTTTTTCCAAATCGCACCAAAAACTATTCAGCACCAGGGTCCTCGAAGGTCGCATACAAATGATTTACCTACCAAATTTATGAAATTTGGACCATTAGTTTTTGAGTTAGAGTGGATACATACATTGCATAGACAGACAGATAAACACACACACACACAGGCGTAACGCTAAAAATAATATTTTCGTATTCTAGAAATCCTAACATGTGTAGATCCGCCGAAAACTCGAGTTGCGATTTTCGGTATGATTCCAATACTTTCCCTATGCATTACCATGTAAAAAATATGTATAAGATCCACGGCACAATCTGTTTAACGTTGAATTGTACATTTGGCGCTTATATATTACTTATATTATAAACTTATATTTCGAGCAAATCTAAATTGACAATTATCAATATTGATAGCATCCGCCGAGCTATTCGAGCTAATATTTTAATAATTAATACATCAATTTGGCATCATTTTCGTTTATTTAGAATCATTTTGGCAATTTATCGCTATAGTAGTCACCATGTTTGTCAAATTTGTCGTCATACATTACAGAAGATTGTTTCTTTTATATAAATAATTGCAGCGAATTGTTAGGAGTAAAAATACAAAACTATTACACAAATATCCACTCTCGCAAATAGAACCATCTAGATCCACGAGAATGGTATTAAAAGAATTTTCGCATAATATTACATATGAAAAATGAACATTTTTCCCAATAGTTAATACCTTTTGATTTTATATGATTTTTTGATAAATTTATTTGGAAAATGTGCAATATCTCGAGCAATATAACAGTTCATGCTAACGTTCTAAAGTTTATGTCATTCGTTTTCTAATGGAAAATTACTCAAGAAATTATTATTTACGTAACGTTATTGAAGATTTTGATGTTTTAAAGATTTTTTTTCAAAATTTCTGACGAAAATTTGTGGATTCGAAACTTTGGGAATTAACATTCGATTACGTTTACAGTGAACAGATATCCAGTATTCACTAATTGTAATATTTGTAATAAATTTCATTAGAAATGCGCCATTCGTTCGTAAGGTATGATATCCACAGGTTCACTGATACATATGCATACACACACACGCATCCCCTCAAAAACGGTCTGTTCAATGTCAAGGATGTTTAAAACGTGCTCTTTTGAGTTCCAGAAAATTTGAAATCCGATTTTCGACACAGTTTTAATACTTTCCCTAAATATTATCATACATTGTAGGAAAAGTAAAAAAAAATGTTTTTAAACTTTAAATTAAATATAATTTCAAATAAGCATCCATTTCATTTGGTATAATTAAACTCAATTTAATGGATTAAGAAAGAAGTGAAGAAAAATGTATTTGATCTTGTAGGAAAAGTCTTGTGCTGCCTACTGAATTTCGATTTCGTAATTAACTTCGCCAACTTCCTGCGAATAAAGACTGACTCGTCCTGTGTTCTTTTCGGAGCATTTGACTCATCTATCACACTGCATGCCTTCCATCTATCTATTTACTCCTAGATTTACTTTCCTTCAGTCAGAAAAAAAGGCAACAAAGAACATTCTTGAAACAATATTTCTGGACTTCTGCCTTCCGGTCTTCTCCCCCGAGGAATCTATAAAAACAAAGCTTTGGACAAAGTGAAGTGAAGAGGAATCGTCAGACGATTCTTTATTAGAATAAATGTCTACCTGGATACAGACCAGACAGGATTTAAATATGGTAGAGATGAACGTAACCAGATCCAGAGATGGCCAATCTTTTACGTTTGCAGGATATTTAAGGATTGTTCAGTTGGGGATTATTTTCAACTAGCAGCATACCCATTCTTCATACCGAGTATATAATATAAAGAAACTTAAAATTCACAATCATGTGCAAATTCCTATAGGATACTAAATGACATTTTTAATCAAAATATTCTGTTAAAATATTTAATGTAATGTTCCTAAAAAGAAATTTAAGAATCTCTGTCCTCGCTATACAAAATTATCTTCACGGGCAGATCTGAAAGATAAAACATCCTAGCCTCTTTTGTAATCAAATTTACAAAAAATAGGGAATTGAATCAATATATGTAAAATAAAAGCGTTAAAATTGTATGAGACCCGTACTACTTATTTACGCGAATATTAGAAGATATACCCTGTATTAGTAGATTACATGTATAAATTGAAAATAACAATAAACCCGTAATCTTTAAACTTGAAAGCAGTAATTTATTCCAATATATGCCAAAATAAAAGTGCTAAAATTATATGAGAAGATATACCCATACTACTTATAATGTCGTAGATTAGGAGATATGTTCGAGTGTTAGTAGAAGATTACCCGTATTACAATATGAGTCTCAAAAATCTGCCAAAATAAAACAGATGACGTAATAAATTAAAAATATCAATAATCCACGTAATCTTCATACCAGAAGGCCGTACTTGATTCCAATATATGCCAATATATCTCGAAATATATGCCAATATACCTGTACTACTTATATTCTCGTAGATTAGAAGATATACCCGTGCATTTGTAGAAGATTACTCGTACAACGTACAATATATGAGTTTCAACAATTTTTGTCGCAATAAAACAATGGTATAATAATTTGAAAATATCAATAATCTCTGAATCAATAATCCCCAAAAATATCAATAATAATGATGTTTAAACCTGAAGACAGTAGTTGATATTATCCAGTCAAAAATGCAATGGTGATGAAATTTATTTTATATACATATCTTCATTATTCAAATCGGAAAAGATTTAATAAAAATCGTCTGCCGCATAAACACATTGGATATAAATCCGTTGCTAAGTGACATGATCTTATTTCCTTCAAATAAATTGGTGGGCAAAATATTGTCTGAATTAAGCTATCTCTATGGAAGGTTTGGCGACATTTTCGTTAATTTAGCGACATTTTAAAAAATTGTCAAATTTACCGCCAAATGGGACTGTAGAACTAACTGACAGTCCCATTTAGTTACAAATTGACGGAACAACATCACAATACTATCCCCTAACAAAACACAATTCATTTCATTTATTCAGCGCAATTTTATCAATTTCAATATATTTTTATGGATTTACAAACATTTTTATCAATTTGTTGACATTTTTGTTGACATTTGTTGACATTCGCAAAAATTCGCTAAATGTGTTACTAAGTAGGACGGTTGATTGACAGACAAATGCGAACGGAACATCATTTCAGTGCTCTCTAACAAAACAAAATAAATTTCATTGATTTGCGTCGTTTTTAACAATTTGGCGACATTTCCGTCAATTTGGCAACGTTTAAGAGAAGTTGCCACGTTATCGATATCCCAACAATTTCGTAGTTCTGAATTTGTAGATCTGAATAAAACATCCTGATCCTGTTTGTATATACTAAATGAAAACACTAAAATTGTATTAGAAGATATACCCGTTCTACTCTTTTTCTGTTTCAACAATCGACTAAATGAATGTGTTGACTAAACACAATATATGAGTTTATTAGCTAAACACTATAAGCTTGAAAACTTTTTGCCAAAATAAATGAAAGTAATGTGTGCAATCCATAATTAATATAATTAAAACAAAAATCAAACCGTTCATAATATACTAGCTCAATGTCAGTTGAAATTCAACGGTCTCACAATAAGCAACCTCCGAATAACGTGAATTTTTGAATAATTCGATTTTTCCAGTGGTGCTTTTCAAATCAGTGGTCCGTACCAGATTTCAAATATCTGTTTCACTTCAGAAAGAGCATTTCACTTTTTTCAGCCAATTAAATATTTAAGTGTGCGGTATCCCTAAATTAGCAAATTTTAGAAAGCCGAAATTATATACTTGCACCAATTTTAAAGTCTTTATCTGATTGCAAAGTCCGTTTTACTATCATTTCGCATTTCGAAAGTTTTATTGTGGAGCATCCTCCACTACAGAACATGTGTAAAAAACTCGATTTTTCCATTGGGTTTTATTGAACGATTGAACTGTGTACCAAATTTAAAGAAGGTGTTCATTTGTTCCGCAAATCAAACATTTTAGCGTACAGCACCCCTAAAGTGTTGGAGAACTGAAATTGTACAGATTCTTCTTTTCCAACTATCTACCATCACATGAAATTTAAAATCTGTATCTTTTCGCTATGTGTGTTTTTCTATCATTTCACTTTTCAAACGTTTCTGTGTGCCCTTTAAGTGACTTCTACTCGCCCTCTTAAGTGAAATTTTTGAAAAATTATGTTCTTCTTGTCTTTATCAAATGATTGGCCCTGGTACCAAATTTCAAGCTTCTATCAAATTTAAAAGGATGCTTTTCTTATTTATTCATCAAATCGAACATTTTGGTGTGCGACACCCCCTAAAGTTGGAAATATTGGAAAAATTTCAATTGCACACTTTCTTTCTTTCGAATTATCTACCCATACGCGAAATGTGAAGTCTCTATCCCATCACGAAGAATGCTTTTTTTTTCTACCATTTCACCTTCCGAACGTTTTTGTGTAGATTACCCACCCCCTTAAATGAACATTTTGGAAAAACTCTTTAGGGGTCTCTTTTTAGGTTTACTATCAAATTATTGGCACATATTCCAAATATAAAGCTTGTATCATATTTTAAAGGGGGCGTGTCTCATTTATTCCGAAAATCGAACATTTTGGTGTACCAAATCTCCTAAAGTAGAAGATATTGGAAAACTGAAATTGCACAGTTTTTTCCATTCGAACTATCTACTAGTACACCAAATTTGAAGTCTCTATCTCATCCTAAAACATGTATTTGTCATCATTTAACTTTGTGAACGGTTTTCTCTAGAGCACCCCCTCCTAAAACGAACATTTTTGAAAACTATATTTTTTTTTTTTGGGGGGGGGGGGGGTATCAAATGATTAGCCTATATACAAAATTTTAAGCCTCTATCAATTTTTAAAGGAGACGTTTCTCATTTATTCATCAAATCAAACATTTTGGTATGCTTCACTCCCTAATCCAGAATATATTGCAAAACTAATATTGCACATGTTTTTTACCTATCTACCAGTACGCCAAATTTGAAGTCCCCATCCATTCCAAAGCATGTTTTCTTATCATTTAATCTTTCGAGCGTTTTTCTCTGGAATACCCTCTTAAAGGAACATTTTTGAAAAACTCTATTCGCCTTGGGTATTTTCATCAAATGATTAATCAATATAATGAATTTCAATCCTCTGAAAATTAAAAAAAAAGATTTTTCTCATTTCTTCCGCAAATCGAACATTTTGGCGTGCGGCACCCACTAAAGTAGCAAATATTGGAAATCTGAAACTGCACACTTTCTTCCATTCTAACGATTTACATATACATCAAATTTAAAGTCTCTCCCATCGCAAAGCATTATTTTCTATTATGTTACTTTTTGAACGTTTTGGTGTGGAGCACCCCTTTTGCAGCACATTTTCGAAGAATACAATTTTTCCAGCTGATTTTGTAGAATGATCGACCAGTATATCAAATTTCAAGTCTCTATATATTCGGGAATTACCTAAAAAAGCGTGACGGACAGATAGACGGACAGACAGACAGACAGCGGACACTTGGCAGTTAATATATACTAGCTGAATACCCGCTGAAATTCAACAGTATCACAATAAGCAACCTCCCAATAACGTAAATTTTTGAATGATTCAATTTTTCCAGTGGTCTTTTCAAACTGCCCACCTGTGCACCAAATTTCAAATATCTGTCTCACTTCAGACTAGGCATTTCTCATATTTTCAGCTAATTAAACATTTAAGTGTGAGGCATCCCTTTATTAGTAAATATTAGAAAGTTGAAATTATACACTTTATTCCTATCTACACTTCATTTCTATCTTGCACCAATTTTAAAGTCTCTATTGCAAAATCCGTTTTACTATTATTTGACATTTCGAACGTTTTAGTGTGAAGCACCCATTACATGAACATTTTTGAAAAATACGATTTTCTCTTCAGGCTTTATTGAATGCTTGACCAGTATATCAAATTTCAAGTCTTTATCTCTCAAATCATCTTTCGAAAGTTTTGTTGTAAAACATCCTCCTCTATAGAACATTTTTGAAAATCTCGATTTTTTCAAAGGGTTTCATTGAGCGATTGGCTTGTGTGCCGAATTGAAAGACTTTATCTCACATAAAAAATATTTCTTCATTTATTCGAATATTTTTAGCGTGCAGCACCCCTAAGATGTCACATTATTGAGAACTGAAATGGTACAAATTCTTCTTTTCTACGATTACGTCAAACGTAAAATCGCTATCTTATCCCGAAGTGTGTTTTTCTATCATTTCACTTTTAAATCGTTTCTGTGTTGTGCACCCATTCCCTTAAATGAATTTTTTGAAAAGTTCTTCTATTCTTCTTGTTTTTTTTATCAAATGATTAGCCCATATATCAAATTTCAAGCCAAATTTCTCATTCTAAAGAAGACGTTTTCATTTGTTCGTCAACAATGGTTCGTCAACAGCAATTGTACACTTTCTACTTTCTAAACTATCTACCCGTACATCAAATTTGAAATGTCTATCTCGTGCCGAAGCATGTTTTCTTATTAATTCACCTTTCGAACGTTTTTATCTGGAGCACCCCTTAAACGAACATTTTTGAAAAACTATATTCGTCTTAGGTGTTTTCATTAAAGGATTAGCCCATATACCAAATTTCAAGCCTCTATCAAATTTTAAAGGCGCCGTTTCTCTTTTATTTGCGAATCGAACATTTTGGTGTGCGGCACCCCCTTAAGTAGAAAGTATTGGAAATCCCCAAATTTGGTACCCCAAATTTGAAGTCTCTATCTTATCGCAAAGCATGCTTTTTTATCATTTCACATTTCGTACGTTTTGGTGTGGAGCACCCTCTTCAAAACATTTTCGGAAAATACGATTTTTCCATGGGGTTTTATCGAACCATCGACCCGTGTATCAGATTGCAAGTCTCTATCTATTCGGGAAGTGCCTAACAAAAGTGTGACAGACGGACAGACAGACAGACGGACACGTGGCAATTAGCATATATAGAGATTTTATGTCCATTTATTTATTATTCAAATCGAAAAAATAATAATAAACATTAACAAACACATGTAATTTAATTGCGTTGCCGAACAATATGATATAAGATAGAGTCTTCCTCATACAATGCTAATAATTAAATAACCATTTTGATTTCTTAATCCTTTTCATTGTTGAGTAAAAGCTTGTGAAAAATAAACCATGGTAATAGATTTCAATTCATGCTTTAAACAATTCATGTTTTCAGAAAGTGACTAATTGCAAAAAATCTCTCACCAAACTCAGAGATACAGTTTTAATTTTGAGTAGTGGATTGTCCCGGAAGCGTTCCCGAGTGGATCGCCCCTGAAGCGTTCCCCGTCAAATACACACTATGTTTTATTATAAATTGAGCTGTACAAAGTAGTACCAAAAATATTGCTTTAATATGGTTTAGAACTAACTCTCTTTCAACATTTCGCTGATTAGATTAAACCCTTCTTTTTTTACCAACACCTTCCATTTAATGTGGTTGGCTTGGGTATTAAATTAAATTTAATAAACAAATAAACGAATTGTAATGAAATAACCAACCATTTAATCATATTCTCTAGAGTTAGTTTCTTTTCTTTTGTACTCTTTTTTTTATGTTAGTATTATATTTTTTTTCTGTAATCTGGTGTCTTCTTGTTAATGCACTGCTCTGTTTTTTTCCTTCTAGATGCCGTTAACATATATTCGAAACCTATATTTCTTCTGTCACTAGTTGATTTTTTTTTTCTTTCTTTCGGGGGTTTTTTTTTTTTTTAGTCCATTTAGTTACTGAAGCTGATTGTTTCTTGTACCAGATTACAGAAAAAAAATATAAAACTAACATAAAAAAAGAGTACAAAAGATTACTCTATTATTCCTTTTTTATGAAGATATTGACTTTATTATTCTTTTATTTTACTAGGTGTCAATAAATTTCGCATAGACATGATTGTTCATATTTAATTTTACTATTTTGAGCGAATTTTTGTAATGGGATTTTTAGCTCGATCTAATAACACAAAAGCTCTAATTCGTGTTATTACTGTCCGATAATATCGAAATTTATTAACCTGTAGAGAAGGTCATGTATTGGATACATGAAATTTTCTACTGTTACATCATGGAGAAATATGGATGAGTATAACAAATCATTTCAATTCGTATAAAAAATGGTTTACTTCATCATATGGATAGCATCCTTTTCCATCTAAATCATCCATTTCATTAAAATTATCAATTTACTTTTAAAATATCCGTTTATTTATATCAAAACAATCCATTTTCACTTATACCATCTGAGACATTGAGATCACACAAAGAACTTTGATTTATCCTATAAGATATTGACAGGTGGGAGGGTAAAATGTGACTTCAGCGTAAAGCGATGCATTTCAAGACCTCTTCCAAAATGTTATTTTATAATCAAATGTATAACTAGCACTGAGGACTAAACATCCGGACTTTTTACTCCAGCATTGTCCCAAGCTACGAAGATGGAGTCAACTACAACCAATCATAGATTCCTGCTTGGAGCTAACCCATGGGACACCAACCGAATTAACCAATCAGTGACCTGGGGCCACAGTGAAGTCGACCAATCTCAATATGGGTCGAAGAGCTTTCTCCAAGGCGCACTTGACTGCAGAATTTTTATGCGTGTTTGAATCTGTGCTTATAGTTAGTTATTCAAGAAAGGGACAAAATCTCCAATGTCAAAAAATATGAAATCGCCTAATCAGTGGCGTTTCTGGATGCAAGGCTGGTACATTCCATATAATGAGCTTCTGTAATACATCCGTATTGATGTTTTGCAAATACGCTCTATCTTACTCTCTTGACGAACTTAACGAAATTATACTGTTCTAATTTGGCTTAGAATTTCTGGGAAACGTAGAATTAATAAACGCGAGAATGCGTATTACTACTGATAATTCGATGTGTATATACACTCAAACCTATTTTTGTGCGGTGGATAGAGACCGCATAAAAGAAAACACATAAAAAAAATCGCACCAAACTTGAGGAGTAGCTATAAAAAATAGTTTTCGCAACACAATTAAAAGGTATTTTTTTATGCGGTTAATAGGGACCGCATAAAAAAGTCTCACGTAGAAAATAACTCAAAACCTTACGAAATAACTAGGAATTGCTTTCTTAAACGAAATCAAGACACGAGGCTTGGCAGCTACTTGGAATCTCGCCAAACCTTTTGGAATCTGATTTAGAAAATACACATGCGAACATTTTTAAATATTTTATTTACATATGTACTTATTTTACACACACAAAACTTTTCAAAACGTATAACCATTATCCTTCGTAGTCTGACAATGCGCGAACTTTCTTGTGGTAAACTGGTTCAAAATCGCTTTCGTCACTTGAAGATACTACCTCGCACTCGTTTAGAGTTGACTTTTTTCAGTTACCATGTAGTCGGTGATCAGTTTTTGCGACGACTGTTGTTTATGTCTCGGTAGACTAGACGCTTGTATATGTCTCGGTAGCCAGATATACAAGATTGAAGCTCCTTTTTGAATTTTGAAGTTCTTTCAGAATTGGCATCGATTGCAAGAAAATGACATTCTAATTCATGGCAAAGTTGGAGTCCTGCATAGATTTTATCTGCTGTCATGTTCCAATTTGATTGAAATTTTCATATACCGCAAAAAAAAAAAAATCGCACAAAAAAAATCGCACAAACAAAAATCGCACAAAAAAAGACCGCACAAAAACAGGTTTTAGTGTATAATGTCTGTAACTACAATTGTAAATATTTACCCTGTAAATAAATAATGCATTTCATCCCAGAAAAATCACTGAATCATATGTGTATTAGTCTCCACGTCTTTATTATTTGATTAATTTTCGTGCTACCTTTCATGGCCAATAGGTAAGTGGCGAGTTAATGCCATCCTTTTACATTTCTCTGCTCTCATGTAATCTTCAGTGTATATAAATTTCTCTTCTGTAATTTAATTCCCCACCAATCGGAGAATAAACTGATTGCTTTCACTCTCAAACGCTTCCGAAGCATATGAATTCATTCATTACTTGATTCACTTCCCATCTACTCCTAGATCCATTTTCTTTCAGTCAGAACAAACGAAAAAAGCAGACAACAAAGAAAAATATACGAACAATATTTCTGTACTTCCTTCTCATCTTAAGATAAAACCTTGAATAGGCAGAGGAGAAATGCGCAGATAATCCTTTATTAGAATAAATATCAAAGTATCAGACACACACATACCAGAGTAGGTAAATGTATACAAGAAATTGAAAGAACCCAATGATGGCTGATCATTTCTAATATATTTAGAGATAGTTTGATCAGGAATTGTTTCGACTCATTATTGAAATAAATGTTGATAATATTTATTAAAAAACCCTCATTTATATAGAGAGTTTCAAGGAAAGTCATGGGCCAGCACAATAACTCGAAACGTATTAGGGTTATATATTTTTAAGCAGGTGTGTAGAAAAACCCTTACAGCGTTTTACGATAACTTCAGGGGAATGGCCCCTTTTTCAAAGGATGCAGCCCCTAAAGTTATTACATTACGTAAGATACATTATTCAAGGTTCTTTTTATTTGAAAAAAAGTAAAAGTGGATTACAAAGTTGTACAGTGTTGCAAAATTAGTACTATACATTTTCGCCCCACAACGAAAACTGCAAAATAAATCGCTGAATAACGATTCTAAAAGACACCATTTTATTATCTACATGTAGCAATATAAACGTAGAGACATTGAAAAACATGCGGATACATGTCATCCCATGCGTTTAAGCATTTATCATTGTTTGAAGGGAACTTGTATTTCGTGTATAATAAATTCAATTTCATTCTACCGCATTGTCTAAAAGTTTCTTTTTTTGGGGGGAGGGGGGGTTCAGGATCCCCTTTCATTAAAACATGTATAAAAAATAATAAATGGATAAATATACTAATTTTGAAATGCTCTACAACTTTA
The DNA here is from genome assembly GCA_951213105.1 of Amaurobius ferox. Taxonomy (NCBI): domain Eukaryota; kingdom Metazoa; phylum Arthropoda; class Arachnida; order Araneae; family Amaurobiidae; genus Amaurobius; species Amaurobius ferox. The sequence continues at coordinate 129,318,989 of OX578140.1, forward strand.
TAATTAACACTTTATCTCTAACAGGAAGCAGGATAGCCCCGTCGTACCCCTTAGCAAGTATCATTCCCCTTCAAGTGGTCTCATCGTTTAATAATACTGGGGTTTCCTGTAAACCTGTGTTAAAAATATACGATAACCCTGACATTTCTCGAGTTATTGGCTTAGTTTATCATTTTCCTTAACATCCTTTATATGCACAACATTCATTTAATATGAACTATAACTATACTTCCATATTAAAATTATTTTATATTTAAGTTTACTTTGCATGTACTGGTTTATGTCATTCTATGCCTATAACCATTCGCTTTATATATATTTAATTTCTTTTCATATAGAGATATAGATTAGTATATCATGTAAGTGAAAGCTTTTTTTTTTATATAATATGGGTTTGTTTCATATATATTGATAAGTATATCAAATGAGTAAGAATATTTTCTTCAAGCAAACTATGGGTTAGCTTCTTATATGCAATAAAAGCACATTTTTGTAGTGATACTATACATCTTTATAGTATAAATATCAACCTCTTTTCTTTAAAAATCATTTTTTTTAGATAAAAATACTCATATGCCCTGCACTTTTAAAATGTGTCCACCTCTACATGTATCTATCTACGTTTATACATCCTAAGTTTAACTCCACGAATGATGTAGGAATTCGTCGTTTGTAGTAAATTAGACTTAATGGTGTGAAAATGTATAAAATCTCATCAAAGATTCAACAAAAAAGATCATGCATAAAGCGTTGATTATGAAACACTTTTCAACTGCAATGCAATTTATTTAAACATCTCTAAAATGAGATACATTCAGCGGTGATATTTTTAAAATTATCACAATACTACAATAATTTATTATATTTAAAAACTTCGAAAAACCATTTAAAAAATCGAAAACAAATAAACTTTATTCAAATGACGTCATTGAAATATAAATCGCCTGGCTCTCTATGACAAAGCAGTAAAAATTTCATTCATAAACTTTTATTCTATTCCTTTCATTCATCACAATACTACAATAATTTATTTTACTTAAAAACTTAAAACCATGGAGGTAAAAGTCATTTAACTCTGTGCCTAAAACTCCACCGAAAAAATCTGCTATAAAATCGTCTGTTCTCTATGTAAAATCAATGACTGTTTCATTTATATCAACTATGTTGCAGACTCCAGCGTTAAATAATTTTGCTTTAAAGAAATTCAGTCACTGTTTCACAACTCATCTTAGAGCTTGATATGTTTACAATCTCCATAAATGAAAATTGGGCTTCGATGTAAAAATAATCAAATTTTAATGACCATTTAAACTCAAATATATTGTAATTAGGTTGTTCCAAAACAACTATGCACAGAAATTAAGCAAAAATAAAGAGGTTTTGGGGAGGACACAACACTAAATATAAATTAAAAGGAACTTTAAAAATCACGATTTTGACCCAAGATGGCTAGCATTGATCATTTAAACTCAAATATATTGTAATTGCGCTGCTTTAGAATATAGATGCACAGAAATTAAGCAAAAATAAAGCGGTTTTTGGACTTATACAACATTAAATATAAATTAAAAAGAATTTTAAAAGTCGCAATATTGGTACAAGATGGATGCCATATTTTATTTTTAAGTGGGTCACGTGATCTATTCATATAATGATCACATGATCTCTTCATATAATGGGTATAATTATTATTGTACATTTTTATTTAAAATACTACTGAATATATTTTTCTGAAATTTTTTTATACATGTTTTATGGGATAATTTAAATATTTCCTAAAACTTTCGAAGCAATTTGTGAATTTTAAATTCGCTTAAAAAATGTTTGAAAAGTTAGGTCCTATAGGGTTCAATGTATTTCATTTTTTCCACCCGGATTCAATCCAAAACTATTTGGGTGAACGGATAGACAGACAGACAGACAGACAGACAGACAGACAGAATGAACAACGTCATAAACACTTTTCAACTATACCGTCAAGTGTTAAAAACGGTAATTCGTTTTTAACTATTTCCAAAGACAATGAAAACAAGAAAAATCAATCATGCTTAAAGCATTGATTATGAAACACTTTCCAACTTCAATGCAATTTTATTTAAACAAGTCTAAAATGCAATACATTCCTCGGTAATATTTTGAAACTTATCACAATACTGCATTAATTTATTATATTTGAAAACTTAAACCTTCATCGAAAAAAATGAACTTCATTCAAATGACGGCATTGAAATATAAATTGCCTGGTTTAAACATCTCTAAAATGTTATACATTCCTCGGTAATAGTTTTAGAATTATCATAAAACTACGATAATTTATTATATTTGAAAACTTCATCGAAAACAACTGAAATTAATTCAAATGACGTCTTAGAAAAAATAACACGTCTGGATCTCTCCTATACTATACTATAATAATTTATTTTATTTAAACATTTTGTTTAAGACCATGGAGCTACAAAAAATTAAACTCTATGCTTGAAACTTCATCGAAAAAAATCGTCCTTCTCTTTATGAAATCAATTAATATTTCATTCATATCAGCCATGGACTAAATTATTTTGTGTTAAAAAAATACAGGAATTCTAATACAACTCATTCTATATATTTTGCTGTTTACATTTTACATAGGTGAAAAATAGGCTTAGTTGTAGAAATAATCAAATTTAGATGAGCATTTAAACTCAAATATATTGTCATTGCGTTGTTTCAGTATGTAGATGCACAGAATTTAAGCAAAAATAAAATAGTTTCAGGACGGGTACAACACTCAATATGAATTAAAAAGAACTTAAAAAAATCACGATTTTGAAACAAGATGGATGCCATATATCATTTTGAAGTGGGTCATGTGATCGTTTCATATCATGGTCACGTGATCGTTTCATATAAGAGGTGTAATTATTATTTTAATTTTTATTTAAAAAACTACTGAATATATTTCGCTGAATTTTTTTTATATATTTTATGGAACAATTTGAATATTACCTAAAATTTTCGAAGCAATTTGTGAGTTTTAAATCCGCTTAAAAAATGTTTGAAAAATTAGGTCCCATAGGGCTCAATGTATTTCATTTTTTCGACCCGGGTTCAATCCAAAACTAATTGGGTGATATTTTTCATTTATATTCCCATAGGTTCTACAGACCGTCTGAACAACATACTAAAATTTCATTTTGATTAAGTCATTTTTACGGCAGTTATCGTGCTAACGGACAGACTGATAGACAGACAGACAGACAGACAGACAGAATGAACAAAGTCATAAACACTTTTCAACTTTGTTGTAAAGTGTTAATTATTCTATTTTTTTTTCATTTATTTTTCAAGGCAACATGTAAAGACATTTATAGACAATCAAAACTTTCAGAATTTCTATAGTAAAAGATTACATAGGTAAATATCTACGATTCTTATGAGGGAGGCTAAAATCGTGATTAGTGAATGAAAGTAAATCACAGTCATTCCACTATTACTTTCCTTATATACATAATGTATAAGGAAAGTATTGTGACGGGGTCGAAAATTCGAATTCGAGTTTTCGACGGGAGAGCACGTTTCAAGCATCCCTGGTCACGAATCAAACATTTTTGAAGTGATGTCTCTGTGTGTGTGTGTGTGTCAGTGAGTCTGTGGAGACGATATCTCACGAACGAATGGAGCGATTCGAATGGTATTTGGTACAAAAATCACAATCCGTGAATACTGGAAGCCTATTGCTTTTAAGCGCAATCGAATGTTCAGAACCCCCCTAAATTTTCGAGTGAAATTTTGAAAAAAATCATCCAAAAATCAAAACCTTTAATAAAGTTACGCAAATAGACATTTTTTATGTAATTTTTCCTTAGAAAACGATTGACTTAAACTTTAGAACGCTAGCATGAACCGTTATCGAGATATTGCGCATTTTTCAAATAAATTTATCAAAAATTCCCCATAAATTAAAAAATATATATTAACTATTGAGAAACATGTTCACTTTTCATATGTAATATCATGCGATAAGTTGGGTGACATCATTCTCGTGGATTTAGCTCGTTCCATTCATGAGAAAAGCTACTTTGAGTAATACTTTTGTATTAGAACGCCAATAGTCATTTATCTGCTATAAGAACAACTTATTTCTCCATCCATAACGCTTGGCGAGATTTTGGCGACGAATTTGGCGGAATGTTGTCAACTTGGCGACTTTTTTAAATGTTGCCAAATTAACGAAAATCTCGCCAAATGGATAAAAATGAAGCTAAATTAATGAAAATGACGGCTAATTGACGAAAATTCAATGTCTTGAAAAGAATATAAGTATCTACTGTAAGAATAAGCTATTTCTTTTGCTGTAAAAATAGTAATTTCATTGCATTATATCAGGAAAGTCATGTGCTGTCCACATCATTTTTTTTAATTTATTTTGCAAGGCAAAAAGTAAAGAATTTATAGACAATCAAAGCTTTCGGGATTTCTATAGTAAAAGATTATATAAGTAAATATCTACGATTCTTATGGAGGCTAAAATCGTGATTAGTGGTGAAATATACTGTGCCGTAATTTGAAATGCCGACAGGAACTCGACTATTATGTGCAAGAAGAATAGGAATGTGCGAAAGCTTCTTGGATACTGGTTTTTGTCAAAATTAGCATACTTATTAGATCTTTAAAAAAAATTCAATGCATTAAAACTCTTGCTTCAAGTAGTCAACACACACAAATTGACAAATATGGGACAGATTTCAGCCAAATTTGCTACATTTAAAGAAGAAAATTGAATAATACGATTACAAGCACTGTTTCCCTCCTATTTCAGTAGTTTGTTTTATCCAATAATATGTATGATGCAATTTAAAATCTATAGAACTTAAAAACTACTTTTAAGGAGCAATTAGTGCAGCTCAGTAACTGATTTGAAAAGTATTTTCTAGAAAACATGAAGAATTTTCATGAAACCAAAACCCATTAAAGACTAAGACCCCATCTCAATATACCTGTATAGAAGAAAATCTTATGCAACTGTTATTAAATACAAAATTTGACAGCATGGAATTAACTGAATTTTGTATATCAATAAAAGATGAAAATCCGCTGTTTAATGCGAAAGCTCAGCCAACACTAATTCAATTCACAATGTTATATGTTTGTGAATCTGGTTTTGGGCAATTTCTATAACAAAAACAAAAATGGCGCGAAAATCAATATGGAACAGTAGTGATCGTGCCCATCCCGATTCCAAAGTTGGAAAACTATGCAGTGTTCAACAAGCACACACATCCTATTGATAATTTAGTAAATAATTGTGCTTATTTAAAACTAAATATAATTCGTAGACTAAATCATTTATAGACACTCACAGAAGACAAAATAGAATTATTTTCCAATTTATACGTATTGCTTCTTCAAACGATCACTAAGTTGTTAAGAAATGAATATTAAGTTAGCGTACCAACTGAGCGTTAATGTTAGGTATTTATTTTACCTATAAGTCTATGAAAAGATACTGAGACACTGAGGGCGACGTGAACGAGAAAGTTTGGGAACCTCTGGAATAAACTATTCTTCATCATCCATTCTTTCAGCAGCATTTAATCGACTCATCCATCACCGGAGGAGCATCCCATCTATACTTCTAAATCTACTTTCTTCTAGCTAGAGCGAAGGAAAGAACGAAGAATCTTGTGGAAACAATATGTCTGGGATTGTTCTGTTTTGGTCTTCTTCACAGTTCATAAATCGATTCCATGAAGACAACCCCAGAGATTAATTGAAAGGGTCCAAGTATAAGTTATCTCAATAATTATCTGCGTATTAGACAGTATCCAGGCCGTCAAAGTACATAAAAGTAGAATGAAAATGGAAAAACTCGTGGAATAATTGAGCATATGGGATGGTTTAGATAGGAATGGTTTAGTTAAGGATTGCTTCTAGAGGACGAGCTTGGTAGGGAAGAAATTTTTATTATATGTATTATAATTATCCTTTTATATTTCATTCAGTAGATTAAAACAACATTTCTGTTTCAACACCGCATTCTAAATACTTATTACAACCATTCTTATATTTAAAACATTTAATTATGTTTCTTTAATTTCGATTTCTTGCACTGTGAATCTAACCAGCATACGCATGTATACGAAATGCATACGGAGAACAATAAACGGTTCCGTCTGTTTCCGTATACGCGTTTCTTTTGTTCCTGGTGTTGATTCCTATTCATTAGATAATGCTCTACAGGTTTGTAGTTGACATTTTTCCTGAACCTCGCTTTGTTGCCGATTTCATTAACCCAACTTTTTCAATTCCCTACTAGCGGGCGCTGCAATCAGTTTTATTCTATCGGGCATGGTTACTTAACCATAGATAGGCCTAACTTTGCTTAACAATAAGAGTTTACAATTGTGTCCCAGTAGGTGAATGGTAGAGCATCGGCTGGCCAGTTCGAAGATCGAGAATTCGATTCCCGGTTGGGGTAGCAAGGTTCTTTACAATGACGCCTGAACAAATCAACCCTGTAGGTTAGTGCAAAGATGTGGAAGATCTGAAAATGACCCTAGTACGATAAGCAGCGGATTCATAATGGACTCTTGGATATAAAACGTCGATTTCAAATCAAGAAAACATGCACCACGGAGGAAGCTAACCTGGAGGATAAAAATAGCATCAGGAGACTAACCTGAGGCAAAAATATCAGGAGGTGGTCAGTTTGATTGTCAGTTGCACGCCAATCTGACATTAGAGAGTGCAGAATGCAGAGGCCACTTCCAAGAGCTTGCAATTTCGTCCCAGTAACTCAACGGTAGAGCGTCGCTGGCCATTTCGAAGACCCAGTGTTCAATTCCCGGTCTGGGCAGCAATGTTTTATACAGCATATACACTTACAGACCTTTCCTTACTAAGTTATTGAGGTGCTCAAAGATTGTATAAACCGTTATGTATAAACCAACACTGTATAAACCGTTCTTTCATATTTCTCTATGTTTACCACATCTAAAATTGTGTATGCTAGCTTCACATCCGAAATTAATTCACTCGCAGTCTTAGAATATCATTGCTCCATTCTTCGTCCTTCTCAACAGCACTGGCTCATCCATCACTGGATGCCTCTCCCTTTTACTCCTATATCCACTTTCTTTAAATCAGAACCAACAGAAAAGCAACGTAAGAAAACAGCAAAAGATCCATCCGAAAACAATATTTCTGGACTTCTTCGGCCAGTGTTCTCTTTCGAGGAATCGATGTCCATGAAGACGAAATCTTATATGAACTGGAGCGAAGAAGAATGGCCTAACTATTCTTTTATCCGAATAAATATCTTCGTATTAGATGGAGCGAGGTTTGGCCAAGTGCGAGGAATAATCGAGGAATAATCGGGAGAGCACGTTTCAAGCATCGCTGATCACGAATCAAACATTTTTGAAGTGATGTCTGTGTGTGTGTGTGTGTGTGTGTGTGTGTGTGTGTGCGTCAGTGAGCCTGTGGAGACGATAACTGACGAACGAATGGACCGCTTCGAACGAAATTTGGTACAAAAATCACAATCCGTAAACACTGGAAGCCGATTGTTTTTATTCGCAATCGAATGTTCAGAACCCCCCTAAATTTTCGAATGAAATTTTGAAAAAACCGTCAAAAAATCAAAACCGCTAATAAAGTTACGCAAATAGACATTTCTTACGTAATTTTTCATTAGAAAACGATTGGCATGAATTTTAGAACACTAACATGAACCGCTCTCGAGATATTGCACATTTTCCAAAAAATTTATCAAAAAGTCATATAAAATTAAAAAAATATTTCCTATTGCGAAACATGTTCACTTTTCATATGTAATACCATGTGATAAATTTGGTGACACCATCTAGCTCGTTCCATTCATGAAAAAGATACTTTGAGTAATACTTTTGTATTTGAACGCAATAGTCATTTATCTGCTGTAAGAATAACTTATTTCTTCGTCCATAAAGCTTGGTGAGATTTTGGCGACGAATTTGGTAGAATGTCGCCAACTTGGCGACTTTTTTATATGTTGCCAAATTCACGGAAATATAGCCAAATGGATAAAAATGACATTAAATCAATGAAAATAACGATTAATTGACGAAAATTCAATATCTTAGAAAGCATATAAGTATCTACTATAAGGAAAACCTATTTTTTTTTACTGTAAAAGTAGTATATTCATTGCATTATAAAAGGAAAGTCATGTGTTGCCCACATCAGATTTTTTCGTATTGTTCCTAGTTTGCAAATTTCGAATCGTAGATTTCAATAATGTGGATCAGATTGACTAATTTTTACACTACCCAGACCTTCCGATTTATTAGATTATTTAAAGTAGCAATTAAACGGCGGGGAGAAATTTATTAAAATGTAAAATCTCACAGTTAAAGAAAATCTTCCTTATTCAGACGATAATGCAAGAAACCTCAAAATAACAATTTAAATAATTTGAAAGCAAAAGCAATTTTTACAATAGATCAGTGGCATATGGATGTAAAACAATTAGACTAGCCAAATTACAGATGCTACAAATATACTTAAATAAGAAAAATGCCAAAACATAACCTTCGTAAAATGTTGCATGAGCATAATTCCATTGATCAAGAAAATGTTTGATAATCTCTAAACAATACTACTCCCAGATCAGTGCTTAAAAAATCTGATGAGCAATTTCTTCAGCTTGAATTAAGCATTATTACTTTCCTTATATGCATATAATGTATAAAGAAAGTATTGTGACGGGGTCGAGAATTCGAATTCGAGTTTTCGACGGGAGAGCACGTTTCAAGCATCTCTAAACACGAATCAGGCGGTTTTGAGATGATACCTATGTGTGTGTGTGTGTGGGGGGGGGGCTCTGTGTGTGTGTGTCAGTGAGTCTGTAGAGACGATAATTGACGAACGAATGGAGCGATTCGAACAAAATTTGATGCAAAAACTACAATCTGTGAATACTGGAAGCCTATTGTTTTTATACGTAATCGGATGTTCAAAATCCCCCTAAATTTTCGAGTGAAATTTTGAAAAAATCATAAAAAAATTAAAACCTTTACTAAAGTTGCTTAAATTGTTATTTCTTATGTAATGTTTCATTAGAAAACGATTGACATAAATTTTAGAACGCTAGCATGAACCGTTCTCGAGATATTGCACATTTTTCAAATAAATTTATCAAAAAATCCCATAAATTAAAAAAAAATATTAACTGCTGAGAAACATGTTCACTTTTCATATGTAATATACGATAAATTTGGTGACACCACTCTCGTGGATCTAACTCGTTTCATTTATGAATAAAGATACTTTGAATAATACTTTTGTATTTGAACGCCAATAGAAATTTTTCTGCTATAAGAATAACTTATTTCTCCGTCCATAACGCTTGGCGAGATTTTGGCGACGGACTTGGCGGAATGTCGCCAACTTGGCGACTTTTTAAATGTTGCCAAATTAACGAAAATCTCGCTAAATGGATAAAGTAACGCTAAATCAATGAAAATGACGACTAATTGATGAAAATTCAATGTCTTGGAAAGAATATAAGTATCTACTACAAGAATAACCTATTTTTTTTTACGATAACAACTATAACAGTAGCAAATTCATTGCATTATATAAGGAAAGTCATGTGCTGCCCACATCAGATTTTTTAATAATAAAAATTGGGAGTTTTTTATTCTTTCTAATCCCTTCAAGCTAGAGAGGCATATGTTCTGTCGTAGACGTCATAAGATGAAAGTTTTTTGTATGTGGGCAATCGTGGACATAATGATCTACATCACCTATCTCCTTGTGAATAAAAATGGTGTGGATTCAATTTGAAACCTATTTAAATAATCAAGATATAGGCCATGTCCAATTAAGATGTAAATTAAATATCTATTAATGATTCATAATGATGAGTTAAACGTAGGAAGAAAAGATATACTTATAGGTTTATTTCGTGAAACAGAAGCATTTAAACAATTCTGCCAGTCATCAATTATTTAATTTTTACAAGTATGTGACAGAACGGAATGGTGATAAAAAATATTTAATAATATTCTTTATCCCTAAAATTGACTAATTCTGTTGGCACTTCAATCCATATTAAAAACTAATCATAACCTTCACGCTGGTGGAATGGCTGGTGGTCATTAAATGTTACGTTTACACACTTAATAAGTTCTGAAGATCAAATACCCTTTCAAATTAAATCATAAAAATGGCACACATTTTATTGTTCTATTAACATAAAAATTTGATATGTAAAGCAATATTTCATCATCGATCATTGTATGTTGCCATGTGTTCGATGTTTCAGCCGTTTTAATCTAAATTAATGAAAAATATTTCCATGGTTTGATTAGAAGAAAAGCCAGCAGATGACTTCGGTATTTGAAGCGAAATTCTGTTTCTATGGTTACAAATGTAATAAAAAACTGTATAAAAATTGAATTATAAAATATGATTAAAAATATTGTCCACTATAAGTATAAATTAAAATATTTCAAAATTGGTTGAGTGTATGCTAATAGAGCTAATTGAAAATATTTAGAATACTTTTTCTGCGCATGATAATATAAAATCAAGTTTTCTGTGTCTAGCCATTCTCAAGTTACAGCTGAAAAAATCTGATGTGGGCAACACATGACTTTCCTTATATAATGTAATGAATTTTCTACTTTTACAGTAAAAAAATTGGTTTTTCTTATAGTAGATACTAATATTCTTTCCAAGATATTGAATTTTCGACAATTAGTCGTCATTTTCATTGATTTAGCATCATTTTTATTCATTTGGCGAGATTTTCATTAATTTGGCAACATTTCAAAAAAGTCGCCAAGTTGGCGACATTCCGCCAATTTCGTCGCTAAAATCTCGCCAAGCGTTATGCACTAAGAAGAAGTTATTCTTACAGCAGATAAATGACTATTGGCGTTCAAATGCAAAAGTATTATTCAAAGTATATTTTTTCATGAATGGAACGAGCTAGATCCACGAGAATGATGTCACTCAATTTATCGCATGGTATTACATATGAAAAATGAACATGTTTCTCAATAGGAATTTTTTTATGTGACTTTTCCATAATTTTTTTGAAAAATGTACAATATCTCGAGAACGGTTCTTGTTAGCGTTCTAAAATGTATGCCAATCGTTTTTTAATGAAAAATTACATAAGAAATGTCTATTTGCGTAACTTTATTAGCGGTTTTAATTTTTTGACGATTTTTTCAAAATTTCATTCGAAAATTTAGGGGGGTTCTGAACATTCGATTACGTATAAAAACAATATGCTTCCAGTGTTTACGGATTGTGATTTTTTTGTACCAAATTTGGTTCGAATCGGTCCATTCGTTCGTCCGTTATCGTCTCCACAGACTCACTGACACACACAAACACATACTTTCACACACACACACACAGACATCACTTCAAAAATGTTTGATTCGTGATCAGGGATGCTTGAAACGTGCTCTCCTGTCGAAAACTCGAATTCGAATTTTCGACCCCGTCACAATACTTTCCTTATACATTATGTATATAAGGAAAGTAAAAATATTAGAAAAAAGTTCTGCGATTTATAAATTTATCGAACAAAATTCAAAGATTTTTAATTTTTCTCACTACTTATACACCAAGTTCAAGGTGTATGCAAAGTTTCACATTTTAACTTTCAGCAATTTAGGCTGTGTAATTTATAACTTAGTCGGTCAGTCTCAATCAGCTGTATGATATACAGTAGATCTCAAAAAATTGCATCAGTCACATATTTCCTCGACTTTGACGGAGAAAAAGGACAGTAACGCGCTTAAAGTGATATTTAGAGTATTTAATATTGATGAATACGCTGAACAGACACTAATGCACAAACATTATTTACTTCGGTATATCAATGTGTGAAATATTCCAAAATGAAGAGAAATGTGCGGCATTCGTATTTTATTAAATATTTAATAATAAAGAAAAATATGTGACATTTTTATTTTATTAAATAGTTAATAATAATGGAAAATATGTGGCGTTCTTATTTGAATTATTAAATAATAAAGAAAAATATCTAACATTCTTATTTTATTAGATATTTAATAATAAAAAATATGACATTCTTATTTAATTAAATAGTTAATATTAAAGAAAAATATGTGACATTCTTATTTTATTAAACAGTTAACAACTAAGAAAAATATGTGGCATTTATTAAATATTCAATAATAAAAAAAAAATATGTGACATTCTTATTTTATTAAATATTTAATAATAAGGAATAATATGTGGCATTCTTATTTTATTAAATATTTAATAATAAAGAAAAATATGCGACATTCTTATTTTATTATATATTTAATAATAAAGAAAAATATGTGGTATTCTTATTTTATTAAATATTTATGAATAAGGAGTTTTTCATACTGAAAATAAAATATTTTACTAAATGGCATAGAATAATGTTTGCTGTCCCATAATAATAGCTATAAGGTAATAATTATGGGACAGCAGACAACTTGAGTAGATCCCCTATATCTAAATATTTTGCTCTCTATTAAATTTCATATAAGGGTCAATGCACTAAAAATAGGGTGCCGAATTTGCGTTTGTAACTCTATATTAAACATTTGTTTTGAAAATACAGAATTTTTCGTGGTGCTGCAATTATCTTTAGCACCACTGTAGATGAGTGTATGAGAAAGTCGAGTGGATTCTCTAATTCTAAATATTTTACTTTGTTTCAAAGGGATTATTATCCGAGAGATGGCGCTCACAGCTGCTTACATCAAACTTTAACATTAAACTTAAAACATATTCAAATATTACAATATGTTAAAACATAACATTTAATCTGTGCATTTCACATGACATTTGATAATCTTAACTCCTCGTAATCGTACAAAATGGCGCAAAAAGAGATCTTTACATAGCCTCATTTCCATACTCATAAAGTTAGGTTTTTTAAACTCTCCTAAATATCTCTAAACTTCTTTTTACTCCATACAGTGTTACTACGTGGCTTACATAGATATTACCAGGCATAAAAAGTACTGCCTTTCAGCACTCTCAAAGTGTGTAATTTACGCGCCAGATCTTACTTGAAAACCTCTTGCAATGAAAGAGTTGGCGGATAAAAAAAAGAGTTTCTAACAGTAGTTAGGGATCTTGTTGCGAACGGTGCCATTACCAGGCTCGCTCTCCATTTACTTTCAGGTACATTGCGAAGATTAACAATGTGCTTTAACTTTTACCTGAATTTCAAAGAAAACATACAAGAAGGCGAGTTAACTTTTGTTTATTGCATTGAATATAACAAGTGAGAGCAACAACAAAAATAAGCGTTGCTTTTTAAAACTACACACTTTTATTATTTAAGTGAAGTTAGGGATTCCAAATATGTTTAATGATTGATGAAGTTTGAAGAGAAGAATTGGAAATATGATATTCTAGTACGTATTTATGATCCAACAGACAAGTTTATAGATTGACCTGAAACTTAACCTTTTGCTTACGGGTAGGACAGCGTCCATCCCAAACGAAGAACCTCCCAAAAAGACAGGTATTTGACATACCCTATCCCAACCAGTTCGATTCCCATTTGCAGGCATTGGCGTCCACTTGCTTGACGGTATAAAAACTGAATTTATACAATATCGCTGACGAGATTTAACATTTTGCTTACGGATGGGACAGGAACGAAGAGCCTCTCAAAAAGACAGGTATTTGACATACCCTATCCCAAACAGTTCGATCCCCCTTTGCAGGCATTGGGGTCCGAACGCCAATGCCTGCAAAGGGGGATCGAACTGTTTGCATAGGGTATGTCAAATACCTGTTTTTTTGGGAGGTTCTTCCTTTGGGATAGACGCTGTCCCACCCGTAAGCAAAAGGTTAAATCTCGTCAGCGATATTGTATAAGTTTAGTTTTTATGCCGCCAAGCAAGTTAGTGAAATAGTTGATAGTTTGATGAGAAGTCTGTAGTCGGCTGAAATCGGAGAGAAAACCAAAAGTGTTAACTATAAATACTCATTTAGAAGCCCTACATGCATATATAATTAGATTTCGGACCAGGTTCTTCGTTTTCGAAATATACTGGTTATAATTTCAATATTTTAGTATTTTGAACTATTTTGAAAAGGTAGCTCTAATTCCAATATTTTAGTATTTTGAACTATTTCGTAAAGGTAGTTCTAATTTTGATATTTTAGTATTTTGAACTATTTCCTAAAGATAGTTCTAATTTCGATATTTTAGTATTTTGAACTATTTCGCAAAGGTAGTTCTAATTTCGATATTTTAGTATTTTGAACTATTTCGTAAAGGTAGTTCAATTTCGAGATTTTAGTATTTTGAACTATTTCCTAAAGGTAGTTCTAATTTCGATATTTTAGTATTTTGAACTATTTCGTAAAGGTAGTTCTAATTTTGACATTTTAGTATTTTGAACTATTTCTTAAAGATAGTTCTAATTTTAATATTTTAATATTTTAAGCTATTTTCCTAAAGATAGTTATAATTGCGATATTTTAATAATTTGAACTATTTCGTAAAGGTAGATTTAATTTCGATATTTTAGTATTTTGAACTATTTCGTAAAGGTAGTTCTAATTTTGATATTTTAGTATTTTGAACTATTTCCTAAAGATAGTTCTAATTTCGATATTTTAGTATTTTGAACTATTTCGCAAAGGTAGTTCTAATTTCGATATTTTAGTATTTTGAACTATTTCGTAAAGGTAGTTCAATTTCGAGATTTTAGTATTTTGAACTATTTCCTAAAGGTAGTTCTAATTTCTATGTTTTAGTATTTTGAACTATTTCGTAAAGGTAGTTCTAATTTCGATATTTTAGTATTTTGAATTATTTCGAAAAGGTAGTTCTAATTTCGATATTTTATTATTTTGAACTATTTCGCAAAGGTAGTTCTAATTTTAATATTTTAATATTTTAAGCTATTTTCCTAAAGATAGTTATAATTGCGATATTTTAATAATTTGAACTATTTCGTAAAGGTAGATTTAATTTCGATATTTTAGTATTTTGAACTATTTCGTAAAGGTAGTTCTAATTTCGATATTTTAGTATTTTGAATTATTTCGAAAAGATAGTTCTAATTTCGATATTTTAGTATTTTGAACTATTTCGCAAAGGTAGTTCTAATTTTAATATTTTAATATTTTGAACTATTTTCCTAAAGATAGTTATAATTTCGATATTTTAATAATTTGAATTACTTCGTAAAGGTAGTTCTAATTTCGATATTTTAGTATTTTGAACTATTTCGTAAAGGTAGTTCTAATTTCGATATTTTAGTATTTTGAACTATATTGTAAAGGTAGTTCTAATTTTGATATTTTAGTATTTTGAACTATTTTAGATAGGTATTTCTAATTTTGATATTTTAATATTTTGAACTGTTATGAATGAGTTTAAAGAAGACAAACCCACAAAAAGAGATGTTATTTATGCAAAACCATTTCGTCTCCAGCGGACTAAAGCCCTTGCCAATTTTTGTAATAAGTTTTGTTTTGTTTCAAAAATTCAGGTTCCGTTTGATGATGTCTAATGGTGAGTACTATACGCGTGAAAATATTCAGTTTTCTAAATTGTCGTAGGTTTCTGGAGGGTCTGGAAAGACTTTTCAGAAAAAATTTCAGCCCCTCCCCAGGGGAAATAAAAAATTCGGCTCCGTTAGGTTCTTACCCATAGTTAATATTATAAATCTTGATATTAAAATGTTCAATTTTCTAGATCATGGTGGGGGTTTCTGAAGGGTCAGAAAAAACTTTTCAAAACCACACTATGTTTTAGGAATTAAAGAGAGCACCCGATTAACGAGAGCGAGCTCCGCGGTGTTCGGGAGGAACAGGTGTTGCTAACCTCTGTGCTAAGTTATAGATTGTTGTTTTAACTGACTGTATCATGCAGTATGTTAAAACATAAAATTGAATCTGAGCCGTTTTTAAGGTCCTTGTATAATTAATTCATCAGCATGGTGTGGAAAATATATTCTTTTTGTATTTATTCTTATTTCCGTATTCATAAAATTGGGTCTTTAAACTTTCCTAAATATTTCTTAACCTCGACGCAGTAAAGTGCTTATACGTGGCTTGCAAGGATATTACAAGGCATTAAAATCTACCTTCCAGTATTCTCAGTATGTAATTTACGCACAAAATCTCACTGAATGAAAGAGTTGGCGAATAAAAAAAGCTTAAGCGCTGTAGTTAGATCTTGTTGCTAAAGGTGCCATTACCGGGCTCGCTCTCCATTTACTTTCAGGTACATTGCGAAGCTTAACAATGTGCTTTAGCTTTTATCTGAATTTCTAAGACCAGAAAAAGTCCGAGTACGCGAGTTTACTTATGTTTATTGAAGTAAATATGAAGAAAGATTAAAAAAAATTGCATTTCTATGTTTATTTTTGCCTTTACATGTTATGAACTAACAGTATACCCGTTCTTCGTACGGAATATTTAATATAAAGAAAATTAAAATTCACGATTAAGTGCAAATTCTTGTAGTATTCTAAATGATATTGCTATTCAAAACATTGTATTAAATATTTAATTTAATTCTCCAAAAAAGTATACGAATATCTGTTCTCGTTATACAAAATTAACTTCATGTGCAGATCTGAAGAATAAACATCCTGGTCTCGTTTGTAACCACATTTATAAAAAATATGGAAAAGAGCTAAAATACGTAGCATTAAAAGATATACCAGTACTACTATTATTCTGTTTCAACAATTGGCTAAACGCAATATATGAGTTAAACAAGATATATGACTTTGAAAAGTATTTGCCAGAATAAAACAGATAAAGTAAGAAATTGAAAATGCCAATAATTTTCCCGTAATTTTTAAACCTGAATACCTTAATTAATATAATCCATTCAAAAATACAATTTCGATAAAATTTATATTTATATATATACTATATATATATATTCTTTTTAATTTAAATCGGAAAATATTTATTAAAATCGCCTGCTATATTACTTAATTCCGTTGCTCAACAACATGATATATTTTTTTCAAATAAAAATATGGTCTGCAGACAATAATTTAATAGCATTATGCATGCATAATGCTATCTCTATAGCAGGTTCGTTCTTTATTAATACATATCTTGATAACCTCTGGTCCTAGAAAATCAAAACAGGTAATAAATTTTAAGCGGTACTAGGCTATCCACAAAAGCGTTGCAGCCGTTTGTGCAGCAGTTGGTGGCCTTTGGTGCAGCTGTTGTCCTCTAATGATGACACACACACACAAAGACACAAAAAAACATAGACAAATTTTCAATTTTATTTATTTAGATACAGAAAAAAAATTCTCGAGAATTTTAGATTTTGATATTTATATGTAAAGACATTATAGGCCTCCTCAACACTTTTGAAAATATATACGCCTTAGTGCTCCTATGTACAAGGTACCTATGAAAGTACTTAAGCATCCCAACATCTTTGCAGTCCATGAGTGGACACGTTAGGTCTATCTATACTACAGAGACCATGCTTAACCGAATAGAAATTATTACAGCGGCATTAGAGGATAATTTCAAAAGTTAGGATAGCAAACTCGGCCTCAAAACGTGATAGATGGAAAGAGTAAATTACAGAGTTGTAAACCATTTTCTAG
The DNA here is from genome assembly GCA_951213105.1 of Amaurobius ferox. NCBI lineage: Eukaryota > Metazoa > Arthropoda > Arachnida > Araneae > Amaurobiidae > Amaurobius > Amaurobius ferox. The sequence continues at coordinate 129,336,592 of OX578140.1, forward strand.
TGAGTAGCAATCGACACCAGGAACGAACGGAGCGGGTATACAGAAGACAATCGATATCTGTCAGAAAGGTGAATCATCTGGTAATTCTAACTTTGTGACCCTCTCCATGTTTGTCAAAGTGCGCTGTAATATTATATCTGGAATTCAAATGCGCATTGTCATTATTAAAAATGCTCTGCACTAGATTTATGTCGCTTTAAATCGGATGTTTTATATTCACTCAATAACTCGAATATTTTTGTCGCTGATAACCCCAAATTAACGGAATTTCGATAGTTACTTTTTTACCGTTATTTCCATATGGGCAAAAAAAAATGAACAAAATTTAAGTACTTTATCTTGTCGTAATGTGAATTTTGTATTCATTACAGAAATCGAACGGTTAAGTTCCGCAGCACTCTATTAGCTGAATAAATTCGAAATATTTTATTTACTCGTGTAATTCGTCGAATAATTCATCTGATTATAAAATTTTAAATCCTGAGACTTATTTCTTACAAATAATTTATAATAAAATCTTTAATTTAAAGTCATTGTTTCCTGTGATAATAAATAATAATTTATTAATGACTAATTATCTTAATTATTCATGCAGATAGGTAGTAGGAAAAATACATAATTATTATGTATTTTTCTTACTACTTGAAATTTTTACTTTCTATACATAACGTATAAGGAAAGTATTGTGATGTGGTCGAAAATTCGAATTCGAGTTTTCGACGGGAGAGCACGTTTCAAGCATCCCTGATCACGAATCGAACATTTTTGAGGTGATGTGTGTGTGTGTGTGTGTGTCAGTGAGTCTGTGGAGACGATATCTCACGAACGAATGGAGCAATTCGAATGAAATTTGGTAAAAAAATCACAATCCATAAATACTGGAAGCCTATTGTTTTTAAACGTAATTGAATGTTCAGAACCCTCCTAAAGTTTCGAGTGAAATCTTGAAAAAATCATCAAAAAATCAAAACCTTTAATAAAGTTACGTAAATAAGCATTTCATATGTAATTTTCCCTTGGAAAACGATTGGCATAAACTTTAGAACGCTAGCATGAACCGTTCTCAAAATATTGCACATTTTTCAAATAAATTTATCAAAAAAATCCCATAAATTAAAAAAAAATATTAACTGTTGAGAAACATGTTCACTTTTCATATGTAATATCATGCGATAAATTGGGTGACATCATTCTCGTGGATCTAGCTCGTACCATTTATGAGAAAAGATACTTTGAGTAATACTTTTGTATTTGAACTCCAATAGTCATTTATCTGCTATACAAATAAATTATTTCTCCGTCCATAACTCTTGGCGAGATTTTGGTGACGGACTTGGCGGAATGTCGCCAAGTCCGTCACCAAAATCTCGCCAAAATTTTAAATGTTGCCAAATTAACGAAAATCTTGCTAAATCAATGAAAATGACGACTAATTGTCGAAAATTTAATATCTTGGAAAGAATATAAGTATCTACTATAAGAATAACCTATTTTGTTTTTACTGTAAAAGTGGTAAATTCATTGCATTATATAAAAAAAGTCATGTGTTGCCCGCATCAGATTTTTTATGCTGTGATGTAAAAATCTATTTAACATCATGTTTCTCAATACAAATTACATTTTGCATGTTCGATTTATTTATAAATATCTTGGCCAAGATACATCCACTATTTGCTCCTGCTGGTTAAAATATCTATAAGCAAAACATTCTAAAGGTTTCAAGTTTCCAGCGTTTTCCGGAACCATTTATTTTTTGTCACGCAAAAAGAGCTACATGAGATTTACAAGAATCGAGTGTTCGGAACTTTTCCATTTCCCGCCTTTCAAGAGCCCCAAAATTATGCAAATGGCGGCGGCGGGAAAATTGGTTCTCAGCCCGCATAACTGTTAAAGTGAGCGTGCGGAGTGATACATCAAGTCAAAAATGCTCATTGGGGTGCTTTAGGTGCGAAAACCCGGCTCGCCATTTTGTAATGTGTGCAAGAAACCACGAACTTGGCCATAAAATCTTTTTCCTTATTCCAGAAGTGGCTGGCTGTTACACGAGATTTTGAATATGCGAGATTAAATGTTTAGTAACGTGCGCGACTGGAGTGTTAAAAAAAAATACAAAATGTGAAAATGAATGTACTTGTTAGATTTCATTGAGTATTAGCTGAAAATTTTTTGCAACATATTTTCAATCCATTTTTAAACATTGAAGAATATAAGGATAATTTGAAATATGCGGTTATGATAAAATATTTTTGGTGCATTATGTGAAAAAAAATGAAAGGAATAAATTAAATGATGCAGGAGGAATAGTGTGATTTCAAAAACTCGTCTTTTATGGAATCTTTTTACAGAAAAAGAAATTTGACTGGGTCCAACATACGACTTTTCTATAGACGAACAATCATAGTTTTTGTATTTATGGAATTAATATATATCAATGGAATGGAGTATATCAATGGAGTGAATTATATAGGTGGAACGAAAAGTCAGAGACATTAAATTTTAAAATCTTGTAATGTTCTAAGAAATTGAAAAATTAGAATCTTTTTCAGTTAGATAACACTATTATACCCTTTAAAATATATTAGAAATATTCTCTTTTTCATACATCAGACGACGATCATTACAGACCTACTTTTTTTTTATCAATTGGAGAACATAACATTTTCACAGAGGGAATGAATTTTTATTTTAGAACAGTCTAGCCGTCCTTTGAGAGTGTCATTGAAAAATTTAGGAAGAATAGTTTCAACAAGTGATTCTCCATTTCAGACAATTTATTCTGATTAAAAATTCTGATGGAAGGTCTGCTGTTCTCGCTTCCAGATTCAGTTTTTTGAAAACGCTTTACTAACTTCGTAATTGTTGAATTGTTAGAGGTTTCAGAGTATGGTTTTTTCATTCGATCCAGACCGTACAACCTAGCCAAAGATGTGAGGTGTTTGTTTGAACGTCCGACATATATATTTTATCCTTATACGTAGCATTACAGATGATTCTATGTTACTTTAGTATTGTTGTAAGCCAGACATATTATACAAACTTTTTTTACCAATAGCTAATTGAGTGTGGTGTATAGATAGTGCTAGAAAATATCTATTACTAGAAAGAAAGTCAGTGTTGAAAACGGTCAAGGTATGAACTCAGAAGAAAATGAACATATTGATAAGATTTCAGTAATATTTTTTTTTCTTTTGGCTGAAAATTGTATTTGATCCATCTATGGCTGAAAAGTACATAGCACTCGAGCGCCGTCTCATAGAGCAATTTCAAGATGGGCAACACATGACTTTCCTTATATAATGCAATGAATTTACTATTTTTACAATAAAAAAATAGGTTTTTCTTATAGTAGCTATTTATATTCTTTCCAAGAAATTGAATTTTCGTCAATGAGTCGTCATTTTCATTGATTTAGCGTCATTTCTATCCACTTGACGAGATTTTCTTTAATTTGGCAACATTTAAAGAAGTCGCCAAGTTGGCGACATCCCGCCAAATTCGTCGCCAAAATATCGCCAAGCATTATGGGCGGAGAAATAAGTTATTCTTAAAGCAAGTAATTGACATATCGGCGTTCAAATACAAAAGTATTACTCAAAGTATCTTTCCTCATGAATGGAACAAGCTAGATTCACGAGAATGATGTCACCCAATTTATCGCATGATATTACATATGAAAAGTGAACATGTTTCTCAACAGTTAATATATTTTTTTTAATTTATGGGCTTTTTTGATAAATTTATTTTTAAAATGTGGAATATCTCGAGAATGGTTCATGCTAGCGTTCTAAAGTTTATGTCAATCGTTTTCTAAGGAAAAATTACATTAGAAATGTCTATTTGCGTAACTTTATTAAAGGTTTTGATTTTTTGATGATTTTTTCAAAATTTCACTCGACAATTTAGGGGGTTCTGAACATCCGATTACGTTTAAAAACAATAGGCTTCCAGTATTCACGGATTGTGAGTTTTGTTCTAAATTTCGTTCGAATCGGTCCATTTGTTCGTCAGTTATCGTCTCCACAGACTCACTGACACACACCACACACACACACACACACACATACATAATTTCACACACACAGACATCACCTCAAAATGTTTGATTCATGATCAGGGATGCTTGATACGTGCTCTCCCGTCGAAAATTCGAATTCGAATTTTCGACCCCGTCACAATACATTATGCATATAAAGAAAGTAAAAAGTAAAAATATTTTTACATGAAACATATTTGGTATTCAAAAAGCCATCGCCATTGTTGCGCAAAATGCACGAATTATGTGAGTGGCATATTGATGAAGAATTCTTTCAAATCTGATGTGGACAGCACATGACTTTCGCTAAATAATGCAATGAATAAACTTCTTTCACAGTGAAAAAATTATGTATAATATCCACGGCGAAGTATTTTTAACGTCGAGTTGTACATTTGGCGCTTTTCCGGATGACAACATGTAAAACTATTTCTAAGTACCCAATTAACTTATATTGCGCTACTTTAAATTAATAAATATCAATATTGATAGCATCAGCAATAAACAATACAGTCCATAAATTAAAATATGTTAATAATTAATTCAGCAATTTGGCCTCATTTCCATTAATTTTGCATCATTATTTACAATTTTAAGGATATTTTCGTCAATCTGGGATGACATATCGCTGTTGGCGATATTTCGCTAAATGAGTCGACGAGTTCGCCAAAATTACCACTAAAAGTTACAAACGAGAGCTTTTCTTATATGTAAAAGGCTATTGGCGAATTATTTAACGGTCGTCAAATTAAAAAAATATTATACTAGTATCTTTTTTCGTCAATGGTACGAACTAGATCCACAAAAATTATTTTAACTAATTTGTCACATAATATTACATGAAAAGTGAACATATTTCACAATAATTAATACTTTTTAAATTTTATGTAATATTTTCGATAAATGTATTAGAAAAACGTGCAATATCTTGAGAACTGTTCATGCTATCCCTTTAAAGTTTATGTCGTTCGTTATTCTAATGAAAAATCAAGAAATTATGCATTACGCAACATTATTAAAAATTCTGATTGTTTTAATGATTCTTTTCAAAATTTAATTCGAAAATTTAGGGATTTTCTAAACATTAAATTGCTTTTCAAATCAATAGGTTTCCAGATTTACCGATTGTAATATTTGTACCAAATTTTGTTCGAAACGCTCCATTCGTTCGTGAGATATCGCCTTCACAGATTCGCAGACAAACACGCACAAACACATCACCTCAAAAACGTTCCATTCCAGTTCAGGGGTGCTTGAAACGTGTTCTTTCGTCAAAAGCTCTAATCGAAATTTTCGATCTCAAAACAATACTTTCCATAGACAGTATTCTATGTATGTAGGGAAAATAAAAAATATATGGCTAAATAAATTACCAAGAAACGTTCAAGCCTATATACTTGCAACAAGTTTTAAAAAATTTACTGTAATGGCCGACAAAATAAACGAACTCACTCATCAAGAAAATTCAGTTTGTGCAATGAATAATAGTAAACCCATTTAAAACCAAACTGCAAATGTAGATAAATTAAGAAAAGAAGCCGCCGCACTTAAAACTATGTCGTTCGAGTTTTATCGGTGAAGAAAGCCCCAAGATTTGAAAATTTGAGTTCTAAAACATCTAATTTTGCTAGTCGAAATCGGGATCGAAGAAATTCGCGAATCTCCCAATCGAAAAAGTGATTTCCGTTGGCATCATGAAAAATTCGATGAAAAAACACATAGGTGGATGTAATTTTCATTCTAAAAACAAGTAAAGCCAGATGTTACTACTGTGGTTTCCAGTATACCGGTTACATGATACAGTAACACATCACTTTTCAAAGTGTGTTCCACAACCCAGTCCTTGGACTCCAATGTCTGCAAAGGGGGATCGAACTGTTTAGGATAGGGTATGTCAAATACCTGTCTTTTTGAGAGGTTCTTCGTTTGGGATGGACTCTGTCCCACCCGTAAGCAAAAGGTTAAGACATAAGATTAAGACGAATATTCCAGTGGCCGTTTATAGTGGCAGATGTTAGCGAACCTATAATTGGAGCCGATTTCTTACAAAATATTTGAATTGATTGTTGATATAAAAAATAAATCTATCTTGGAACCCCTCACAAAAATAATAAGCAAAGGACAAGTAGTTAAGTATGAGGGTCAAACTATAAAAACCGTCAGTGGAAATTCAGTGTATCATGAATTGTTACAAAACTACCCGAAAATTACGAGATTAAATTCTGGGGTTTCAAGTAAAGCGAAGCACGAGACAGTTAGTTCTCTGTATATTTGCAGCGGCACCTCCAGTAAATGCCTAGACCGCAAAGATTGCATCCTACAAAATTAAAAATTTCAAACCGAGATTTTTCCTACATGCTGAAAAAAGGCATGTGTAGACCCTCCAAAAATAATTGGTCTAGTGCTAGTCCATTACATATGGTTCCTAAAGGCTCTACATATTGGAGACCAACTTGGAATTACCTGCTTTTAAATATAATTACTAAAGTTAATAACCTTTCTTTGCCACACTTGTAAGATTTTACACAAATGCTAAAAAGCAGTGTTACATTTTTCAAAAATTGATTTGCCAAAAGCATTTCACCAGATATTGGTAAATTCTGTTGATGTACTTCTGTTGATGATGTTCTGTTGATGTATACATTCTGTTGATGTTGAAAAACTGCAAATAAGACGCCATTCGAATCATTTGAATTTCCCTGTCTGAATTTTGAGTTATGTTGTTGATGAGACCCAGACCGTCCGACCTACCAGAAAGGTGAAAGGTAACCGTTTGGACGGCCGGGAAGAGCCACCCAATTTAGACCGGAACCCAGTGGGGGAGGCATCCACAGGGACCGTACCCTCCTTCCCCTGCCACCAACCTCTCGGAAGGACTTACGGACCCATGTTTAACGTGATCGTACTCCGCATAAACACGGCGGCAGTTGTGACAGCGTGCAAATCCAGCGCGCAAACCACCGGGCTATCGCACCCGAAATGTGCCAACAGCACGTGGTGTAATTTTGAGTTATGTGAAGCAGCTCAAAATTTTCGATGATTTATTACTGATGTGAGAATTTAAGTGGATTGAGATTTTGCTCCCCTTATATTAACGATATATTAATATTTAGTAAAAGTTGGCATCAATATATAGATCTTAAGATCACGTTTTCAGACGATTTTTGGAATAGAGTTACTGTCAATGTGTCCAAATGAATTTTCGGGGATGAAGAAATAAATTCTTTGGCGGATTGGAATGTACGCCTTTTAAAGAAAGGGTTTTGGCGATCTTGAATTTTCAATTATCAAAACACGTCTGCCAATTAAGAATATACGTTGGCATGATAGATATTTTATCGGCGATTCATTCCTAACGTTGCTGTTATTTTAGCACCCTCAAATAAAATTTTAACTGGATTAAAGAAGAAAGAAAATAAAATTTTGAAATCGCGCCCTGAGACGGAGAAAAGTTTTTTACATAGCAAAATTGCTTTAGCAAGTGTTACGTTATTGCATCACCCGCCTATCTTGCAGTAATAAATTACACCGATAAAAATGTAGGAGCTGCATTACATAAAGTATCACCCTCGAAGCCGAAATCATTAGCTATATCTTCGAAAAAAATTAACGTTAACCCAGGAAAAGTATTCTATATATGATCGTGAACTTTTTGTTGCATAGCGGTTGCTAAAGGCACATACTACTCTTTTGACCTGAGGAAGGGGGCTTATAATGCCCTCGAAACAACTGCAATCATCTAACTGACATATGTTTGCTTTCAAGGAAGTATTGTCCGTGTTCACGCGGAGTACGAGCACGTTAAATATGTGAGTCTGTAAATCCTTCCGAGAGGTTGGTGGTAGGGGAAGGCGGGTAAGGTCCCTGTGGATGCCACCCCCACTGGGTTTCTGTCTAAATTGGTGGCACGTCCCAGCGGTCAAAACAGACACCTTACACCTTTGGGTACATCGGACGGTCTAGGTTGAGGAAGAAGTATTGTAAGTTATTTTCTTACAAAAAGCAGGACGCGACAGCCCAGTGGTTAACTGGCGGAAATTGTACTCGGATGAGCAAGTTCGATTCCCGGCTCTGCCTAAAACTGTCCCCGTGTTCACGCGGAGTACGAGCACGTTAAATATATGGGTCCGTAAGTTCTTCCGAGAGGTTGGTGGTAGGGGAAGGAGGGTACGGTACCTGTGGATGCCGCCCCACTGATTTGCGGCCTAAATTGAGTGGCACTTTCTGGCCGTCCAAACAGATACCTTACATCTTTGGGTAGGTCGGACGGTCTAGGTCGAAAAAGAAGGAAGTATTATATGTTATTTTCTTAGATGCAGTTTTATTTATTGTGATCATTCTTATATCATGGGAATATCCGCGATTACAAATAATATGTCATCCCAATACTTATTGTGCCTTAATATATGCTTAATTTTATTATACATATATAAAAAGCAATCGAATTAATAAATAAATTGAAATGAAAATAAACTCTCGTTTCATATTTAACATAAAAGAATTATCTGTAGAAAAAGAATCATATTTCATAAACACAATTCATATTGTTCTTTTTGATCCTATTGGTGAAACTATTGATTTTCAGTCGTCTGCAAACTTTTCTTTTCATTCTTTTGTTTGATGGCAGCTGCTGCTCTGTGCTGTGAGCGCCATCTCTTGGATAAATATTCTTTTGAAATAATCTAAAATATTTTGAGTGTAAAGCTCCACTCAAAATTCTCATATATTCATACCCCATATTACTCAGATATCCATGTATCATAAAATAAGTATCAGAATGAGGACATATATTTTTATGAAATGCAGTTCACACGTTATTGAACTTAAATTGTAAATAAAATACTTGCTGGTAAAAAAGTATAAAACAAATATGCAAAAATATCAACCGCTTTCAAAGACAAAAAAAATGTGCCCCTTCGTTGTCACGATAAATAAGGTAAAGATGTCACTCTGGAAAGGAAAATGTCTGCTCAGAAAAATGCCTCAAAAAGTTTTCAAGCGAAAAGCAAATGTCAAAAAAGAATGAAATAAAATGAAACACACAGCAATAAAATGTAAAAAACTCGATTTTCGTGATAACTCGTGGTGCCCATTTATTTCTATCTGTATAGTGTGTTGCAAAATCAGTCTCTTAATTATGTGCCAATTACAAGTGCCTTAATAATTTGAAATTAAGTGCTAATTACAAGTGTCCTAATAATTTGGAATTAAGTACCAATTACAAGTGCCTTAATAATTTCCATTACAATTGCCTTAATAATTTTGAAACATACTTACGAAGTACTTACTAAGCAATTACACGTATCATAAATCATAATAGTGAATATATTTATATTTCATGGCACCTATTAAAGTTTTGTTAAACTACACCATTCGATTTTATATTAATATCTCTATTAAAAATAAATTCGGCGAATTTTTGATACTGCATCGTATAAGACGTACAATTCTGAAATCTTACATATAGACTAATATAAACCCGTAGATGTGAAAGATGAGTTTGGGAGTTTTATTTAGGGTTTTGTTAATTAACCATTAATTTATAAAAAATTTAGTATTGCCAGCATGGGCAATGATTTAATGGATCGAGCCTTCCAACATCTCTGTGATTAGTTGCTGGCAGAAACATTACAAAGTAGGCCGATGACTGAATTGTTGAAGCACTAAAAACATTAATAGTATCGATATTTAATTCTAAACTAACCTATAACGTTAATTATTACATTTTAACTTAAAATTAGTTGTCGCGACGGAGTGGGTAAAGCTTATATCCAGTGGTTGGAAAAACTACTTTATTACTGTAGTGGGGACCTAGTTTTTCAAACAGTTTTTAAGAGGATTTAAAATTCACAAATTACTTCGAAAATTTTAGGAAATATTCAAATTATACCATAAAATATATAAAAAAAATTTCAGCAAAATATATTCAGTAGTTTTTTAAATAAAAATTAAAATAATAATTATACCTTTTATATGAAACAATCACGTGGTCATTATATGAAGAGATCACGTGATCCACTTCAAAATAAAATATGGCATCCATCTTGTGTCAAAATCGTGATTTTTAAAGTTCTTTTTAATTCATATTTAGGTTGCATCCGTCCTAAAGTGGCTTTATTTTTCCTTAAATTATATGCATCTACATACTGAAAGAACGCAATTACAATATATTTGAGTTTAAGTGATCATCCAACTTTGATTATTTCTACAACGAAGCCTAATTGTCACTTAAGGAAAATGTAAACAGTAAAATATGTAGAATGAGTTGTATAAGAATTGCTAGCTCATGGGGTCTGCAATATAGCTGATATGAATGAAATATTCATTGATTTTACAGAGAGGACAATTTTTTGGATGAAGTTTTAAGCATAGAGTTAAATTACTTGTACCTCCATGGTCTTAAGTTTTTAAATAAAATAAATTATTATAGTATTGTGATGAATGGAAGGATTGGAAAAATGTTTATGAATGAAATGCTGCTTTTATAAAGAGGCGATTTATATTTCGATGACGTCATTTGAATAAAGTTCATTAGTTTTCGATGAAGTTTTTCAAATATAATAAATTACTGTAGTATAACGATAATTTTAGGAATATTACCGAGAAATGTATCGCATTTTAGAGACGTTTAAACCAGACAATTTATATTTCAATACCGTCATTTGAATGAAGTTCATTTTTTTCGATGAACTTTTAAGTTTTCAAATATAATAAATTAATGTAGTATTGTGATAATTTTAAAAATATTACCGAGGAATATATCGCATTTTAAAGATGTTTAAATAAAATTGCATTGAAGTTGGAAAGTGTTTCATAATCAATGCTTTATGCATGATGGATCTTTCTTGCTATTCCTTGCTTATATATGTAGTTTGATACCACTGTCTGGCGCAGCATATGGTCTTTGGATCTTGTGCCAATAAACCCTAATCAACCAACCCACACACCTTGACTCTCTCTGAACAATTTCCCATTACATATCAACCAACCCACACACCTTGACTCTCTCTGAACAATTTCCCATTACATATCAACCAACCCACACACCTTGACTCTCTCTGAACAATTTCCCATTACATATCAACCAACCCACACACCTTGACTCTCTCTGAACAATTTCCCATTACATATCAACCAACCCACACACCTTGACTCTCTCTGAACAATTTCCCATTACATATCAACCAACCCACACACCTTGACTCTCTCTGAACAATTTCCCATTACATATCAACCAACCCACACACCTTGACTCTCTCTGAACAATTTCCCATTACATATCAACCAACCCACACACCTTGACTCTCTCTGAACAATTTCCCATTACATATCAACCAACCCACACACCTTGACTCTCTCTGAACAATTTCCCATTACATATCAACCAACCCACACACCTTGACTCTCTCTGAACAATTTCCCATTACATATCAACCAACCCACACACCTTGACTCTCTCTGAACAATTTCCCATTACATATCAACCAACCCACACACCTTGACTCTCTCTGAACAATTTCCCATTACATATCAACCAACCCACACACCTTGACTCTCTCTGAACAATTTCCCATTACATATCAACCAACCCACACACCTTGACTCTCTCTGAACAATTTCCCATTACATATCAACCAACCCACACACCTTGACTCTCTCTGAACAATTTCCCATTACATATCAACCAACCCACACACCTTGACTCTCTCTGAACAATTTCCCATTACATATCAACCAACCCACACACCTTGACTCTCTCTGAACAATTTCCCATTACATATCAACCAACCCACACACCTTGACTCTCTCTGAACAATTTCCCATTACATATCAACCAACCCACACACCTTGACTCTCTCTGAACAATTTCCCATTACATATCAACCAACCCACACACCTTGACTCTCTCTGAACAATTTCCCATTACATATCAACCAACCCACACACCTTGACTCTCTCTGAACAATTTCCCATTACATATCAACCAACCCACACACCTTGACTCTCTCTGAACAATTTCCCATTACATATCAACCAACCCACACACCTTGACTCTCTCTGAACAATTTCCCATTACATATCAACCAACCCACACACCTTGACTCTCTCTGAACAATTTCCCATTACATATCAACCAACCCACACACCTTGACTCTCTCTGAACAATTTCCCATTACATATCAACCAACCCACACACCTTGACTCTCTCTGAACAATTTCCCATTACATATCAACCAACCCACACACCTTGACTCTCTCTGAACAATTTCCCATTACATATCAACCAACCCACACACCTTGACTCTCTCTGAACAATTTCCCATTACATATCAACCAACCCACACACCTTGACTCTCTCTGAACAATTTCCCATTACATATCAACCAACCCACACACCTTGACTCTCTCTGAACAATTTCCCATTACATATCAACCAACCCACACACCTTGACTCTCTCTGAACAATTTCCCATTACATATCAACCAACCCACACACCTTGACTCTCTCTGAACAATTTCCCATTACATATCAACCAACCCACACACCTTGACTCTCTCTGAACAATTTCCCATTACATATCAACCAACCCACACACCTTGACTCTCTCTGAACAATTTCCCATTACATATCAACCAACCCACACACCTTGACTCTCTCTGAACAATTTCCCATTACATATCAACCAACCCACACACCTTGACTCTCTCTGAACAATTTCCCATTACATATCAACCAACCCACACACCTTGACTCTCTCTGAACAATTTCCCATTACATATCCGACAACGTATTGTAGAGAAAGTAAAAATAAAGAACTTAATACTGTACGACATAAATAAAACTGGATGCTATACGAACATTTATTTCAAATTGTTTATTTTCAACTCCCCATTCGCGACACTGCTTAACAGCATTAAAGCACTTAATAAAATTTAACATAACAGATACAGGAATAAACCATGCGAGAATTTCTAAATCAACGAAGACGGTCTTCCCTTTTCAACCCGCATTTCAGAAGCCGTATGCATCGAGTTGAAATTATTTTGCTCGGCGACTTTGTAAAGACTTTGCCCGTATATCGCACGCTTTAAGCTAAGTGCCTATGCAAATTCTGGCACACAGAAGTCAGTTCAGAGTTGATAACACTATCTTCCAGGATTCACAGATTCGAAAAAGTGAAATGCGGCTGGTAAGCAGACCATGAGGCGAGAGTAATTACACCCACTCCCAAGAAATGAAAGGAAGCAATTCGCAGAAATTTGAGAAATGGAGGGTTTTAACGCCGGTTTCATTGTTTTTATCTTTTGCCGGCGTTATGTAGTTAAGCGAAATGTAATTGTGCTGGGTACTTCAGATGCGAAATTGTGGGATATCGGATGAATTTGCTCAACCAAGGTGGCCACAGAAGACGTTCTGCAAGATTATTTGTATATAGTAATCATCATAAATAAGAACGTGCCAGTTCCTTTTACGATTCGCACAGCCATTATTCATTTAAGTTCTGAAACTATCTCCGGTACCACCTTAGAAGTAAAGCGTTCAACTAAAATTGCAGTCCAGCATTCATAAACCAATGCAATCTCTAGCCATGCATTTTGATACACTTGGATTAAGCATCGTTAAAGTAAGTTAAAATTCGGAAATCGCTTTGAAAATTTAAGGAAAGATTTAAATTATCCCATAAAAAATTTCAGCAAAATCTGTTCGGTAGTTTTTTTTTTAAATAAAAATTAAAATAATAATTACACTCATATAATTTGAAGAGATCACTTGACCCACTTCAAAATAAAAAAATCTGATGTGGGCAACACATGACTTTCCTTATATAATGCAATGAATTTACTACGTTTACAGTTTAAAAAAATGTTATTCTTATAGTAGATACTTATATTCTTTCCAAGATATTGAATTTTCTTCAACTAGTCGTCATTTTCATTGATTTAGCGTCATTTTTGTTAATTTGGCGAGATTTTTGTCAATTTGGCAACAATTAAAAATGTCGCCAAGTTGGCGACATTTCGCCAAATTCGTCGCCAAAAGCCCGCCAATCGTTATGGACGGCAAAATAAGTTATTCTTACAGCAAATAAATGACTATTGGCGTTCAAATACAAAAGTATTACTCAAAGTATCTTTTTTCATGAATGGAACGAGCCATATCCACGAGAATGATGTCACCCTATTTATCGCATGGTATTACATATGAAAAGTGAACATGTTTCTCAATAGGAAATATTTTTTTTATTTTATATAACATTTTGCTAATTTTTTTGAAAAATGTCCAATATCTCGAGAACGGTTCATGTAAGCGTTCTAAAATTTATGTCAATCGTTTTCTAATGAAAAATTACATAAGAAATGTCCATTTGCGTAACTTTATTAGCGGTTTTGATTTTTTGACGATTTTTTCAAAACTTCACTCGAAAATTTAGGGGGGCTCTGAACATTCGATTGCGTATAAAAACAATAGGGTTCCAGTGTTTACGGATTGTGATTTTTGTACCAAATTTTGTTCGAATCGGTCCATTCGTTTGTCAGTTATCGTCTCCACAGACTCACTGACACACACACACACACACACACACACACAGACATCACTTCAAAAATGTTTGATTCGTGATCAGATATGCTTGAAACCTGCTCTCCCGTCGAAAACTCGAATTCGAATTTTCGACCCCGTCACAATACTTTCCTTATGCATTATGTATATAAGGAAAGTAATATGGCATCCATATTCTTTTACAAAAAAAAAAAAAATTTACAGTAAAATTAATGTTTAATTACTATTAAATTATTAATTACTAAATTATTAATTACTGTTTCATTTTTACAGTAAATTAAATAGTAATTAATTTACAGTAATTTTTACAGTCTTTTTTTACAGTAAAAATTGATTTAAATTTCTTAAATTAGTTCTTCTAAAAATTGATTTAAAATACTTTTAAATTTATATTTAGGTGTTGCATTCGTCCTAAAACCGCTTTATTTTTTCTTATTTTCTCTGGGCATCTATATTCTGCGCCAACACAATTACAATATTTTTCAGTTTAAATGATCATCAAACTTTGATTATTTCTACAACGAAGCGTTGTTTTAATGGATACAGAATGCAAACAAGTGATTGTAAGATGAGTTGTATAAGAATTGCTAAGTTTTTTCACGCAAAATTATTTAGCTCCGGAGTCTGGAATAAAAGTTATATGAATGAAATATTCATTGCTTTTACATAGAGAGGCAGACGATTTATATTTCGGTGACGTCATTTGAATAAAATTCATGTTTTTCGATGAAGTTTTAAGTTTTCAAGTAAAATAAATTACTGTAGTTTTGTGATAATTAAAATATCACTTCTGAATGTATTGCATTTTAGAGATGTTTAAATGAAATTGCATTTCAGTTGGAAAGTGTTTCATAATCAATGCTTTATTCATGTTTTATTCTGGCCCTGTGCATATGATGTCGCGGGAATTTCAAACGCGCACATTTTGTTCTGGGGCTCTCTGAAGAGACGCTTTTATATATACAGGGGCTCCTGTATATATAGAGGCTTTAGAAGAGACCGAGAATCTCTTTGGACGTAAAGGTGTGCACAGTATAATTAAAACTCTCTACGCAGGTTGTTTACGTATGGATATTGTCACTTCTAAATTAACAAACAATTTTTAATTGTAATAATAGGAGAACTTTGCAGTGTTTTGGCAACAACTCTCCTGGTCCGTGGCGTCAAGAATAACAAAATGCTAAACTCAACGAGGTCAGGCTGACAACTTTTTGATTGGTTACCGAGCTTATGACCCAATCTTATATTAAAGAAATTTGTATCTCAGCTACGAGAGATAGAACGACGAAGATGGATTGCGATTTTATTTCTGCCCTTTCGGTCTTTAATTTCATTTGCCTCTTTTAATGTAGTATGTAGCTCTTCTAGTGTATTTTTCAAGATTTGTATAGCATGTCAATGTATTATAAAGGAGTTGATGTGTCGGATATGTTGAAAATAAACTTTTTATACGAAATTGTAAAACTTTTCTGGAAACAGAAGTATTTCAACAGATGGAAGAGACATTTTCTTGAGACAAAATTTACTTCCCTTTAAAAAATTGTAATAAACATTTGATATAATACGCCTACGATATACACTCGTTATGGCTCCTGGAAACTATATTTGTTATAAATTTTTACATCGCATATTGAAGTAGATGTTGAAAAAAGAATACATGTTGTGATGCCTTAAACCTATAAGCTACTATTGCTTATTCTAAGGATACAAAACAACAGACTTTTTCAATCTTCATATGAATCAAAACTTTCACCAGATCTATCCAGGGACAAAAATGAGGTTGACTGCCTTGATTTGCTATCAGTAGAAAATATATTTCTACAGAAACGCAGATAACATCCGGCAGACACAGTTTAAAAAACTATAGAGACAGAGTTTACAAAACAACAGAGACACAGTTTACAAAAACTGCAATTGAAAATGTGTGTTTACAAACACAAATAAAAAACATTCTGATGGTGGCAACACATGACTTTCCTTATATAATGCAATGAATTTACTACTTTTAAAGTAAAAAAATAGGTTTTTCTTATAGTAGATACTTATATTCTTTACAAGATATTGAATTTTCGACAATTAGTCATCATTTTCATTGATTTAGCGTCATTTTTATCCATTTGGCGAGATTTTCGTTAATTTGGCAACATATAAAAAAGTCGCAAAGTTGGCGACATTCCGCAAAAATTCGTCGCCAAAATTTCGCCAAATGTAATGAACAGAGAAATAAGTTATTCATATAGCAGATAAATGACTATTGGAGTTCTCAAATACAAAAGTATTACTCAAAGTATCTTTTCTCATGAATGGAACGAGCTAGATCCACGAGAATGATGTCACCCAATTTATCGCATGATATTACATATGACGAGTGAACATATTTCTCAACAGTTAATATATATTTTTTTTAATTTATGAGATTTTTTGTTGAATTTATTTGAAAAAATGTGCAATACCTCGAGAATGGTTCATGCTAGCTTTCTAAAGTTTATGCCAATCGTTTTCTAAGGAAAAATTACATAAAAAATTTCTATTTTTGTAACTTTATTAAAGATTTTGATTTTTTGATGATTTTTTCGAAATTTCACTCGAAAATTTAGAGAAGTTCTGAGCATTCGATTGCGTCTAAAAACAATAGGCTTCCAGTATTCATGGATTGTGATCTTTGTACCAAATTTCATTCGAATCGCTCCATTCGTTCGTGATATATCTTTTCCACAGACTCACTGACACACACACACACACATATATATATATACTTTCACACACACATACACACAGACATCACCTTAAAAATGTTCGATTCGTGATCAGGGATGCTTGAAACGTGCTCTCCCGTCGAAAACTCGAATTCGAATTTTCGACCCCTTCACAATATTTTCCTTATACGTTATGTATATAAGGAAAGTAAAAAGTATGTAATTCGCAGAAATTTGAGAAATGCAAGGTTTTAAAGCATGTTTCATTGTTTTTATACTTCCGGGTGTTTTACAGTTAAGAGAAATGTAATTGTGCTTGCTACTTCAAACGCGAGATTGTATATAATACAGGATGAATATAATACAGGATAAATTTACTCAACCACGGTGACCTCAGAAGTTATTCTCCAAAGTTATTTATATATAACAATCATCATAAATAAGAACGTACCAATTCCTTTTACGATTCGCACAACCATTATTCAGAAGTTCTGAGATTATCTCTAGTCCCACCTTAAAGGTAAAGCATTCGACTAAAATTGTAGTCCAGCATTCATAAGTGGGTGTAAACTCTAACCAAACATTTTATTACACTTGGATTAAGTATTAATAAGTAAACATTCACTACAAGGTAAAGCAAGATGAGTTCGCCCTAGTTGGATATTGCTGTGGTGGCTCTTGTACCGTTCTATCTGCAGTCGACCATGATACGAAGCATAGTCCGAATTATACGTTCGAACTCTAAAAGATATTTTTTAGTCTAACGGTATGATATCGGACTATCACGCCACAGACCGTGGGTTCTGTCCCGCATGACTGCCAGCCTATTCCGCACAGGCTTCATATGATAAAGACAATCAACCATTTTACATTGGTAAAATGGCAGAGTTCTTAATTATTAGAGTGCCCATTTTGTGATATTGGGAGGACATGATAGCAACCATGCAAATGTAATTAAGATTGCAGAAAATGTTTCATAGATATCATATTCAATCTTCATTGGTAAAAGATAGCAAATCTTATAAAAATCGAATGCGAAAATTCCAGAATTCTGACACATAGTATGCTTGTTTTTTTTCTTTTCTTGCCATTGCAGTATGGGTTATATCATGGTAAAGCGCTCATAAAAAGCGCAAACCTGGGTGGATGATGTTATCTGCATTGCAAACGCTACCTCGTCCAATTACATATCGTATCATAACCAACATCTATCGAAAGTTTTTCTTATGAAATGTGTTAGGTCACTCGGGTATTCTGAAAAAGGAGATTACAAACTACCTAGCTAGCGTTTGAGGCAACTTAAATTTCTCTATTCAGAGAACGGAGTTACCATACGCCCCAGTTCATCGCTAAGGTCGCGTCTAAATATTAATATCATAAAAGAGTGACAACAGCAGTGAAATGAAAGTGAGAAAGGGAGAGAAACATTCAACATCTTCCAGAGTAACTCAGAAGCAACTGATTTGCAGCAGAGAATTTGTGCACTTTTTCTCGTGGCTTGGTTGTTTCTTAACTTAATATCTTCACAAAATTCAAATAAAAGACACCGAATACTGTATTTGTGGTGAAACTGGATCTTCGAATCATTTCGTATTTAACTACCAACTTACCGAGAACTATGATCTTAAAAGGCCCAGTAGACAGCATTTGCAAATATGAGCAAAAACCTTTTGTGTAATAACTGGGCTAAACAGAGAATAAAATCTATATATTATTCAAATCTTGGAAGAAAACGAGGTTTTTATGAAGGTTATTACTGGTAATTCCCAGCAATTAGCTCCCTTTAAATTGCATACATTTTCATATCTTTGCTTTCTATTCGTGACCTTTTGTATATGTAATGACCTATTTTGGAAACAATATTATATATATCGTTCACCCTCCCCACAATTCTGCATACAAGAGTACATATAGGGGAGCTATTTATATATTTCAATTGTATTTAGTATGGGCAAACATTTTTATATATAGTTGTTCGTTATTTTTGTTTTGACATTGTACACATTTTATTGACTTCTATGTGCAGCCGCATTGTACACATTTTATTAACTTCCCTGTATATCTGCATGGTACATATGATAGTGTTTCACTATTTGTTTTAACATCTATGTGGTTCAGCCTATCACTTAATGTAATCCACCCCGTGTCTTGTATTCTGGTTTTTAACAGATATTGATCCACCATATGCTGCAAACACAGCAAACTTTCCAGTCTATGCCTATAGATGATTAATTTGTAATCTGCAATGGGAGCATTATCCTAAATATATTCTAGATTAAATTGCTAGTATGAATTTAGAGACTTTCATCCAATCTCCATAACCCGATCAATAGAATCCTTTGTGGAAAAATGTCAGTTTTATTAAGCGACTTCCACTACATGACTAGATTATATATTCTAGATTAAATTGAATATATTCTAGTTAAATTGAATACATTCAATATTAAATTGGTCGTATGAATTTAGAGATTTCATATCTAATCTCATGAGGCCAACGGCCCTACCGTGCTGAAAACACCGGTTCTCGTTAGATCATCGAAGTCAAGCAGCGCGGTTAGTACTTGGGTGGATGACCACCTGGGAACACCACGTGCTGTTGGCAGATTTCGGGCGCGGTAGCCCAGTGGTTTGTGCACTGGGTTTGCACGCTGCCACAACTGTCCCATAGGGTTCAATGTATTTCATTTTTTCAACCCGAGTTCAATCCTAGTACTTGGGTGGGTGACCACCTGGGAATACCGCGTGCTGTTGGCACATTTCGGGCGCGGTAGCTCGGTGGTTTGCGCGCTGGATTTGCACGCTGCCACAACTGCCGCCGTGTTCATGCGGAGTACGATCACGTTAAACATGTGGGTCCGTAAGTCCTTCCGAGAGTTTGGTGGTAGGGGAAGGAGGGTACGGTCCCTGTGCATGCCTCCCCCACTGGGTTCCGGTCTAAATTGGGTGGCACTTCCTGGCCGTCCAAACGATTACCTTACACCTTTCTGGTAGGTCGGACAGTCTGGATCTCAACAACAACATTTAATCTCATAATCCGCTTAATAGAATCCTTTGTGAAAAAATGTCAGTTAATTTTATTAAGCGAGTGGCACTACATAACATTTCATTTCACTCCATCAGCAATCTGAGCTGTTTTTATTCATCTTATTACCCTAGATCGAGTTTCATCATCTAAATGCATTGGGCCTTTATCATTCCAGTTGAGCGTCGTTTCTTTGAGATATTTTCTGCCTGTTCCTATACTTAATTAGGGCTTCTGTACTGATAATATGCATTTTATTCAATTTTTACCACTTTCCAACATAGTTAAAAAGTGTTTATGACTTTGGTCATTCTGTCTATCTGTTAGCACGATAACTGCAGTAAAAATGACTTTATCGAAATGAAATTTTAGTATGTCGTTGAGGCGATATGTGGAATGTTTTGGAATGAAAATTAATAATATCACCCAATCAGTTTCGGATTTAATCCGGGTTGAAAAAATGAAATACATTGAACCTTGTGGGACTTCAATTTTCAAACAATTTTAAGCAGAGTTAAAATTCACAAATTGCTTCGAAAATTTTAGGAAACATTCAAATTATCACATAAAATGCGTAACATAAAATTTCCGCAAAATATGGTAAGTAGTTTTTTAAATAAAAATTGAAATAATAATTACACCCATATTATATGAAGAGATCGTGTGACTAATTTCAAAATAAAATATGGCATCCATTTATTCCTGTGTGTAAAAATCGGGATGTTAAAGTCCGCTTAAATTTATATTTAGTGTTGCACCCGTTCTAAAATCGCTTTATTTTTGCATATTATCTGTGTATCTAAATTCTGTACCAACGCAATTACAATGTTTTTTATTTTAAATGATCACTAAACTTTAATTTTTCCTAAAACGAAGCCTAATTTCTACAGCATGCAGAATGTAAACACATTAAGCAATTGTAAGATGAGTTGAATAAGATTTGCTGAATATTTGTCAGGTAAAATTATTTATCTCTGGAATTTGGAATATAAGTGATATGAATGAAACATTCATTGATTTTACATAAAGAAGCAGACGATTTATAGCATAGTTTTTTATGGCGTTTTAAGTTTAAAGTATAATGTATAATAAATTATTGTAGTACTTATTGTAGTACTTATGTAGTACTATAAATTATTGTAGTAAAAATATGAGTGATGAATGTATCGCATTTTAAAGATGTTTAAATAAAATTGCATTTCATTTTGAAATTTTTTTTATAATGAATGCTTTATGCATGATTGATCTTTCTTGTTTAGTTATGCATATATTAGGTATTTAGTTAATATATGTATATATACATATATTTAATTTGAAATATATACATATATTTAATATATACATATATTTAATTTGAAACTTGAATAAGCTTCGGATATCTCAAAACCTATCACGTATACTACTCCGATAAAGAATGTCTTTTCGACGCAATACTTCGATCGCGTCTGATAAAAAACTTAAACCACCCCCTTTTTATCAAAAGCATTTCAGATCAAAACTAACACAGTTATCTCAACGGCGAACTTCAACGTAGGTCTGTTTTCTTAACAAACGGCAATACTGCCCTTTTCATTGAACATAAGCTCTTAAGGCTCGAAGGCAGAAAATATCCCAAAGAAACAGCACGACTGGAACGATAACGGCCTATTGCACTTAGCCGGAGAAAAGTAAAATTTGGAGATGCATAAAAAAAAAACAGCGTGGAATGCTAATGGAGCAAAATGAGATGGCCTGTAATACCACTCCCTTAACAGAACAGACAATTTCAGTTAAGCAGGTTATTATATTAGACGGGTAGTCTTTAAATTCATATGATCAGCTTGAGCTATACTATATTTAGACCTGGCCATTAAATCAAGAGGCAAAGTTTGGAAGAATATCCAAGATAGCTGGAAGACTTTTAGCAACCAACCTCGCAGGCAGGCAGTGGCCAATTTTAGATTGAAAACGGAACATGATTGCCTGGTAAAATACCTAAATATGATAGTAATTCTCCCAACGAATGTGTGCCCTATTTGTAGTTATAAACTCAAATCACCCTTTAGTTGGTTTAGATAAAGATTCGCAGTAAGAATGTGATGTTTGCAGACTGTATTGGGAAGCTAGAACTTATAAGAACTGTCCCTGAGGGCGTAACCCCTTCTTCGACCGTTTCTCGTTAGGCATTGTGTTTGTTTGATTTGCAAAATTCTTGTTTTGCGATCAGTTATTTTTTCTTTGTTTTGTATTTCTACCTTTGTATCATTATGAGATGCCATTTATATAATGTGACCAGTAAAACCATATGTAACAACAACGACATATTTAGTATCACGCTCTCATTGCAGATATTATCATCTATAAACCAAGTTCTCGCTTTTTAAAAGTTTTTTACTATACAGGGTATCCCATCAAGGTCGCCCAAACTCTGCACAGCCAGATTCTTCGCTTGGAATACATAAAAATTGGCCAAAGAACTGTACCTCTACGACCCATAGTTTTCGAGAAAAAATGCAAAGAGAAAAGTATGACGCCATATCCGGTGTACGAAAAAACAACTTTATTGGAAACATGAACATCGGTATAACATAAAACCGGACGTGGGGGCCCGGTTTTACGGCAGGCACGATCGCCAGATCTGACACCTTTGGATTTCTTCCTATGGGGCCATCTGAAGGAATTGGTCTATCGAGACCTAGTTACTGCAGAAATAATTTAGTTGCTCGTCTTCATGCTGCGCGTACTTTTGTGGACACCCCGCTGCTGCAGCGTGTGCAGGCAGCCATTCCACTGCGAGCGCATGCATGCCTCGATATGCGCGGTGGACATTTTGAGCATCTTCCTATGTAAACATATGCAAATACCGATGTTCCTGTTTCCCATAAAGTTGATTTTTCGTACACCGGATATGACGTCATAGTTTTTATTCGCATTTTTCTCGAAAACTATGGGTCGTACAGTTCTTTGGCCAACTTTTATGTATTTCAAGCGAGGAATCTGGCTGTGCAGAGTTTGGGCGGCCTTGATGGGACACCCTGTATAATAGACTATACTGTAATGGCAGCAGAAAAACATGCTCTGTGCCAAAATTCTAAAAAATTTTAAAAGCAAAAACGTATTTTATTGTCATCCAGAGTTTCTAAGATTTGCTATCTTCCACCAATCAAGATTGAATATGATATCTACGAAGCATATTCTACAGTTTGAAATGCATTTGCATAGTTGCTGTGATGTCTTATCGATCTCACAGTATGTGCTACAGAAAATGCCTGTTTGTCCGCAATGCTTAACTTTAATTTTATAAATCCAGACTTTTCATGTGGCAGTTCATGCAAAACCATTTTCAAAATCTTCGAATGCATCAAAGATCGAGAAATAAGCCGCAATGAACCTCAATCGTCCTAATTTATGATTTTTATACATACATATCCCTATGTTCATATAATTCATATTACGGGATTCAGAAAATTATAAACTAAAAAAGCTGTTAATCACAGCATAAAAAAATCTCATGTAGGCAACATATGACTTTCCTTACATAATGCAATGAATTTAGTATTTTTGCAATAAAAAATAGGTTTTTCTTATAATAGCTATTTATATTCTTTCCAAGAAATTGAATTTTCGTCAATTAGTCGTCATTTTTATTGATTTAGTGTCATTTTTATCCATTTGGCAAGATTTCCGTTAATTTGGCAACATTTAAAAAAGTCGCCAAGTTGGCGATATTCCACCAAATTTGGCGCCAAAATCTCGTCAAGCGTTATGGACGGAGAAATAAGTTATTCTTATGGCAGATAAATAACTATTGGCGTTCAAATACAAAAGTATTACTCAAAATATCTTTTTTCATGAATGGAACGAGCTAGATCCACGAGAATGATGTTACCCAATTTATCGCATGATATTACATATGAAAAGTGAACATGTTTCTCAACAGTTAATATATATTTTTTTAATTTATGGGATTTTTTGATAAATTTATTTTTAAAATGTGCAATATCTCGAAAACGGTTCGTGCTAGCGTTTCAAAGTTTATGTCAATCGTTTTCTAAGAAAAAATTACATTAGAAATGTCTATTAGCGTAACTTTATTAAAGGCTTTGATTTTTTGATGTTTTTTTTTTCAAAATTTCACTGGACAATTTAGTAGGGTTCTGGACATTCGATTATGTTTAAAACCAATAGGCTTCCAGTATTCACGGATTGTGATTTTTGTACCAAATTTCGTTCGAATCGGTCCATTTGTTCGTCAGTTATCGTCTCCACAGGCTCACTGACACACACACACACATACTTTCACACACACACACACACACGGACATAACTTCAAAAATATTTGATTCGTGATAGGGGATGCTTAAAACGTGCTATCCCGTCGAGAACTCGAATTCGAATTTTCGACCCCGTCACAATACTTTCCTTATACATTATGTATATAAGGAAAATAACAAATCCAGAATGGTACCGACCGATTTTAGAGGCAGAAAAACAGTCTCCTCCTTCAGAACAAAAAGACAGAACAACAACAACAACAAAATCAAGAAGAGGTACATACTTTATTGGGCTTTTTTGTTAGTGTCGTAATGTAAATATGAACGTTTGCTTTTGCTAATAATTGTTTTTGTTGCCTGCAAAACCGATTAATACCTTTACCAATTTCTTTTAAGCTGAGTTACTTTTTACTTTGCAGTTATTTTTTCAACAGTTTGTACGTTTTTATTTAAACTTTAATAAGTTGTTACATTTAAAGGTGAAAACACAGAGAGAAAAAAATGTCAAAATCAAATCATCGGAATCAGCTGGTCTGTTCTTATATTTAATTAGCAATTTTGTACTGCTAATATAATATTTATTTAGTTTTTGTAAAATAAACCTGCATTGCTTTCTATAATTCCTTTATAATTTTACTTGGTTACATGTCTCGGTTATATATTAGTTATTTAATTCTTGGCTCTAAATATACATATATTTAACTATTAACCTTAAATAAGTGTCCTATATCAAAATTCTATGACAAATTCTTCAATTAAGAAAGCCTTACCAACACAGTATTTCGAACGCTTCAGGTGAAAACTTTATCTCCCCTTTTAGCAAAGGGGGATCAGCAGCCATACAAGGCTTACAGTTCGAAACAGACAGACTTATCTCAATAATAGCGAGCATCGATATAAGACTGGAGAGCATCGATATAAACGGACCAGGTCTGTGTTCTTTACAAACGGCAATGACGTGTTTTTCATGGAATAAAGCTCTTTAGGCTCAAAGATAGAAAATATCCAAAAGGAAAAGCCGCCCAGCTGGAACTATAACTGTCCGTTGCAATCCCAAACGGAGAAAAGTAAAACCTGGAAGATGAATAACAAGAAAGATCAACCATGCATAAAGCATTGGTTATGAAACACTTTCCAACTACAATGCAATTTTATTTAAACATCGCTAAAATGCGATATATTCAGCGTTGATATATATTAAATTATCACAATACCACAATAATTTATTATATTTGAAAGCTTAAAACTTCATGGAAAAAAATGAACTTTATTCAAATGACGTCATCGAAATATCAATCGTCTGGCTCTCTAAGTAAAAGCAGTAAATATTTCATTCATACACTTTTATTCCAGACTCCTGAGTTACATAATTTTGCATGAAAACAATTCAGCAATTCTTATACAACTTATCTTACAATCACATGTTTACATTCAGCATCCATTAAAATTAAGCTTAAAATTAGGCATTTAAACTCAAAAATATTGCAATTGCGTTGGCCCAGAACATATAGATGCACAGAAAATACGTAAAAATAAAACGGTTTTAGGATGGATGCAGCACTAAATATAAATTTAAAAGAACTTCAAAAATCTCGATTTTTACTCTGGGAAAAAAAGATGGATGCAATATTTAATTTTGAAGTGCGTCACGTGATCTCTTCATATCATAGGTGTGTAATTATTATTTTAATTTTTATTTAAAGAACTACCGAACATATTTTGCTGAAATTTTTTTATATATTTCATGGGATAATTTGAATATTTCCTAGAAATTTTTAGAGCAATTTGTGAATTTTAACTATGCTTAAAAAATATTTGAAAAATTAAGTCCCTTAGTGTTCAATGTATTTCATTTTTTCAACCCGGGTTCAATCCAAAACTAATTGGGTGATATTATCCATTTACATTCCCATATGTCCCGCAGATCCTCTCAACAACATACTAGAATTTTATTTTGATAAAATCATTTTTGCGCAGTTATAGTGCGAATGGTTAGACAGTCAGAATGAACAAAGTCATAAACACTTTTCAACTATGTTGTAAAGTGTTAAAAATAACCTCATGGCCCAAAATGAGGAGGTGCAGTGTAGTTCGTCCCACTCGCTTACTGGAACAGACATTTTCTCAAGAAGAAATACTTTATTAAGCGTATTATTAGATTAGACAGGAAATCTCTAAATTTATGTGATCAATTTAAATTAGTATATATTTGAAATCACGCTCCTATTGCAGATAACATCATCCACAGACCAGGTTTGCGCTTTTTTATGAGCTCTTTGCTGTGAAATAGCCTATACAGCAGCAATTGCAGCAAATATACTTGCTATGTGTTAGAAACTAAAAAATTTACAAAAGCAATAAAGTATTTTACTCTCATCCGATTTCTCTAAAATGTACCACCGTTCACCAATCGTGATTGAACGTGATGTCAATTAAGCATATTCTGCAATCGTAAATACATTTGCATAGTTGTCCTCTCAATATCCCAAAATGTGCACTCTATAACTTTATTATTTAAACAGCGTAAAATGCTTATTCGCCCTCTAAGGATTATTACTTTCCTTATATACATAATGTATAAGGTAAGTATTGTGACGGGGTCGAAAATTCGAATTCGAGCTTTCGACGAGAGAGCACGTTTCAAGTATCCCTGATCACGAATCAAACATTTTTGAGGTGATGCCTGTGTGTGTGTGTGTGTGTGTGTGTGTGTGAAAGTATGTATGTGTGTGAGTGTGTATGAAAGGATGTGTGTGTGTGTGTGAGTGTGTGTGAAAGGATGTGAGTTTGTGTGTGTGTGTGTGTGTGTCAGTGAGTCTATGGAGACGATATCTCTCGAAGGAATAGAGCGATTCCAATGAAATTTGGTACAAAAATCACAATTGGTGAATACTGGAAGCCTATTGTTTTTAAACGTAATCGAATGTTTAGAATCCCCCTAAATTGTCGAGTGAAATTTTGAAAAAATCATCAAAAAATTAAACCTTTAATAAAATTACGCAAATAGACATTTTTAATGTAATTTTTCCTTAGAAAACGATTGGCATAAACTTTAGAAAGCTAGCATGGACAGTTCTCGAGATATTGCACATTTTTTAAATAAATTTATCAAAAAATCCCTTAAATTAAAAAAAATATATTAACTGTTGAGAAACGTAATATCATACGATATATTGGGTGTATGTAATATCATGCGTATGTAATATCATATGTAATATCATGCGATATATTGGGTGATATCATTCTCGTGGATCTAGCTAGTTCCATTCATGAGTAAAGATACTTTGAGTAATACTTTTGTATTTGAACGCCAATAGTTAGTTATCTGCTAAAAGAATAATTTATTTCTTCGTCCATAACGCTTGACGTGATTTTGTCGCCAAGTTGGCGACATTCCGCCAACTTAGCAACTTTTTTAAATGTTGCCAAATTAACGAAAATCTCGCCAAATGGATAAAAATGACACTAAATCAGTGAAAATGACGACTAATGGAAGAAAATTCAATTTCTTGTGAAGAATGTAAATAGCTACTATAAGAAAAACCTATTTTTTTATTGTAAAAATAGTAAATTCATTGCATTATATAAGGAAAGTCATGTGTTGCCCACATCAGATTTTTTAATTTCATATAACTAGTTCTTTCTATGTGGCAGCTCATGCATAATTTTCTAAAATCCTTCGGTAGAACCACAGTTCAAATAATGTGCATTTGAATATCCTCTCAATATTCCAAAATGTGCACTCTAATAATTATTATCTTTTATTTCAGTGGTATAAAATGCTTATTCGCCCCTCCCCCTAATGATTATTTTAATTTCAATAACTAGTTCTTTCTGTGTGGCATCTCATGCAAAATTTTCTAAAACCTTACAATAGAATTACAATTCAAATAATGAGTCGTAGTTAATCTGAATTATCCCAATTTATGATTTTTATACATAAATTTAATTCCCATGTTCTTATAATTCATACTACGCTATTTAAGATATTGTAAAGTAAGCACTCTGCGTTAATAATACAATATAATTGTAAATTAACTGAACACACACTTAATAACGCAGTACAAAATACAGTATAAGTGGCATTGTCCAATTTCGAAAGAAATAATCTCTTTGTTCAGAGCAAAATGATAGAGCAACAACATCATAAAAAAAAGACATCCTGCTTTTCTGGTATTAATAATGTGGATAGGAATGTTTGCCTTTGCTAATAATTGCTTTTGCTGTCTGCAATGCCTGTCAATATAGTTGGTTACCAGCGCCCAGTATGAGCAGTGCTCCCGCGCTTGGCGATTTATCGATATAAAAGCACCACGGCGCCTCCATGCATACGGCATATCGGAAATTCAAGATTATTACGCAGCAGACGCCAAATAAAGTTACTGCGACACTGATCGTTACTAATCTGTGTAATGTTGTGTTGTTACTTCACAGTTATTTTTGAAGTAATTTGAGCGATTTGATTTATAGTTTAGAAAACTATTTTCTATACAGTTGAAGGTAGAAAGAGAAGGAATAAACAAACTCTTAAGGTCACGTCATCAGAGTCAGCTATTCTGTTCATAAACTTTATTTGAAATTCTGTACTGATAATATGACTTTTTATTCAGTTCTTATCAAATATCTCTGCACTGCTTCCTATAATTTCTCTACAATTTTACTTGGTAACATTTCTGGGTTATACGTATATTGATTATTTAATTACTTGATTATATATATGCATATATTTCACTGCGAAACTTAGGTAAGTGTCCCCTATATAAAATCCTACCAAGTATTCTCTGAGAAAGAATTCGTCTCCAATGTAATATTTCGGAGGCTTCAGATGAAAACTTTAGCTCCCCTTTTATCAACGGCTTTTCAGGTCAAAACTAACACCGTTATCTTAATAATGGCGAGCATCGACGCAGGTCCGTTTTCTTAACAAACGCCAATACCGGACCTTTTCATCGAGCATAAGCTCTTTAGGCTCGAAGGCAGAAAATATCTGGGGGAAACGGCGCTCAGCTGGAACGATAACGGCCCATTGCAGTTGAACGGAGGGAAGGAAAGCATGTAAGATGAATAAAAATCAGCGCAGATTGAGAATGGTACAAAATGAGGAGATGCCGCTATAGTCCCAATCGCTTAAAGAGAAGACATTTTATCACGAAGATGTATTCTCTTAATCGGGTTATTCAATTAAACGAGAAGTCTTCAAATTCATATGGTCAATTTAGAGTAGAATGAATTTGCTTCTACGGCAATTACAAGCAAAGTATTTGAAGAATGTTTCTCCACTAAATTTTCTCATGCATTTGTATTTCGTGTAACTTACACTTGCTTGTGTCATAACCAGATACATAGTAAAAGAAAAAGTGGACAGCACATGACTTTCATCACGTACAATGATTACAAAAAACCATCTCTATCATATCCGTTGCAAATAAGTAACTATAAACCAAAACTAAGGATAAAAATAGTAGGTAACTTATTGCTATAATGCTAAAATGGGGATAAGGGGAATAATTAATGGAATGATAAAATACAATCGAAAAGCACATTGAGTATAAATGTATACAAAAATCATTAATAAATAGATATTTATATATAGAACTATATACGTATATATATATGTATAAAAATATTAACGAGCAAACTTAGTAAAAATGAGAAAAGGATATAATAATTAGCTCAAGATAAAAGATCAGGACAAGGAGAATAATCATATATATATATATATATAATATATATATATATATATATATATATATATATATATATATATATATATATATATATATATATATATATATATTATATATATATATATATATATATATATAATATATATATATATATAATATATATACTCTCACGAAGTCCACGTCAAAGAAGTTTATCAAAAAATTAAAATATACAATATTGTTGCGTAAATAAAATCATGTTTTTTATCCATACGTATTTAGTTAATATTTAGAAAAATAAGTTAAATATGGCTGGAGCTGAAATACAAATCTAATGTATTTTTGTGAATGAGCGTGCTAAATATGCGAGAATGGTGTTAATAGGGCATAATGTCATAATGGTTAATAAGGTGTTAATGGCATAATGGTTAATGGTATGTTAACGGCATAATGGTTAATAGGGTGTTAATGGCATAATGGTTAATGATATGTTAACGGCATAATGGTTAATAGGGTGTTAATGGCATAATGGTTAATAGGATATTAATGGCATAATGGTTAATAGGATGTTAATGGCATAATGGTTAATAGGATATTAATGGCATAATGGTTAATAGGGTGTTAATGGCATAATGGTTAATGAGGTGTTAATGGCATAATGGTTAATAGAGTGTTAATGGTGTTAATAGCATAATATTGCATATTGAAAGCAACATTTTAACGATACTTACACCTTTTTAAATTTATGCAAATTTTCTTCAAATTATATTCGAGAACGTACGGTCATAAATTTATACAAACGTTCTAAAATGAGTGGCATTCGTTTGTTTGTGATAAATTACATATAAAATTATTGTTTATTTAGCATGATTGACTGATTCTGTTACTAACTAAAAAATCATTTCAAAATTCGAGCACATACAAATCCTGTTTATAATCGATAGGATTCCGGTATAGATTGCATTACAGAGCATAAAGACGCAGTTAGATGCACTGAAATTTTATCTTGCAACTAACCTTACGTATTGATTCAGCATGTCAACCCAAAACTTCCTTTCATCGAAACCTTCTCAGATAGCAGTTTAACCCTTATCAGTCCTGATATATTTTCGTAGTTATTAGTCATAGGATGTCCAAATGTATCACTAAAAGTAACAAATTCTTCACCAGAAAAGCATATTTGTTTTGAAAATATTGATTGTTTAAACTTAATAAAATTTGTGGGCAAATTATGTAATGTTTTTAAGTGGTTCACATCTGGATCTGACTCTTGGATTCGTTGCTTTTTTTCCCAATGATACAAGTCCAACGTATATAAACTTGCATGTTAACTACAAAATTACTTTTTAAAAAAGAGAAACAAATGTTTAAGTTCTGTCTAATATTTTTTTCAAAATTTTAAATATTTATTATCCTAAAAATCATAAGAGAAATAAATGATCATTTTTGCAAATCGTCCCCCAAAATATCTATAATCAATTTTACAAATGACGCTGTTATTTTTTTTTCAAGAACATTATTTCCTTTCTTTAGTACTTAGATCAAAATTAAAATCTATAGTTAAAATATTAATTATTTTTCATTTTTTTCAATGAATGTAAAATACCAAAATGCAAAAAGAAAGAAATTTAGAAACCGATCTAAATGTCTCGAGATTGTTACATAATCCAAACTCAATAACAACAAAGAAACTGGAACTGAACAGATTAAAATCAAGAACAAAACTTGACCAAATTTGGAACGACAATATATCAGTTTCCCTTCCCAACATACTTCACTCATCTTGTAATGTCAAGTTTTCAGCTATCTTAAAAGTGTATACGTCACCTCAATTAGCATTCCAACCAATGGCGAAAAGAAAACCTGCTGCTTGAAGCGCCACAGGCGGCAATTCGTGTTAATTGTCAATTTAAGCATTGCGTATCTACTAGAAGGTTTTGACATCTTTCACTTTGACTTCGAGAACGGTTTTCAGCGGAACTATATCGCACGCTTGAACGGCCGCTGTGGTCGAAATGAAAATTAAGTCAGCGAAAATGCAATCCAGGCGAGAACATATTTAACTTAAAGTTATTCGGGAGGCTTTTACTTGAAAGCTTGTAGTGAATTAGATTTTCCGAAGATTTGTTGGCGGTAGAAAAGCTGATATTCATCGCATAGTCGCGTAATTAGATTGCTTCGAGATGAATTGTGATAGGCGCTCTCTAATCTAAAGGAGTGGGGTAATTTTCGGTAAAGGAATAACTGAATTTTTGAAAACAGGCATTTAAGAGAATACTTAATATAAATATAATGTGGTATTTAATAATGAAACTAACGGCGTCCCGTAGCCAACTGCTAATTCTTCAAAATTCAGATAACTCAGTTAACCAGTTACCAATTCCCGAATAGCAAAATTAGATTAGTCAAAATGTGGTTAATCTATCTAATCTTAATAGTGTTCACCGGGTAACCAATTGCGAGTCAACCAGGTTCAATCTCTACTCAATATAAATTATAAATTCTCAAAATCCTGATTAAAACGAAAATCCTTGTGTAAAATAAATTTTAGGTCCTTACAAAAAAGAACACTGACTATATAAAATATCTGGAAACCTGCTGCAACCTTGGCAGCACAGCACAATTGGCCCTTTGCCAAGCCAATAATAAACAAGAAAGATCAATCATGCATAAGCATTGATTATGAAACACTTTCCAACTGAAATGTAATTTCATTTAAAAATTTCTAAAATGCGATACATTCAGTGGTGATATCTTTTACATTATCACAGTACTACAGTAATTTATTATACTTAAATATTTAAAACTGTATCGAAATATAAATCATCTGTTTCTTTATTCAAAATCAATTAATATTTCATTCATATAACTTGTATTCCAGACTCCAGAGCTAAATAATTTTGTGTGAAAAAAATTCAGCAATTCTTATGTAATTCATCTTACAATCGCTTGAGATATTTGCATTCTGCATATGTTAAAATTAGGCTTCGTTGAAGAAATAATAAAAGTTTAGGGATCATATAAAATCACAACTATTGTAATTGCATAGGCACGGAATTTAGATACACAGATAATATATGTGTGTATGTGTATATGCTCAAAGTATTGGAATCGTGCCGAAGATCGGAACTCGAATTTTCAAAGGATTTACACGTTTTGGGACGTCTAAAACACGAAAAAACTATTTTTAGGAAGACGTCTGTGTGTGTAAGGGTGCATCTGTGTATGTTTCTGTGTGTCTGCGTGGATATTACATCCACTCTAATTGAAAAACTAATGAACCGAATTTCATAAAATTTGGTAGGTATGTTTTTTGTGGGAAATCCTGATGTTCATTAGATTATAGTACGATTCGTAATAAAAGAATCTGCCTTCTTTGCGAAATGGCCGCAGAAATTGCTTTTATCCACACTAGCTAAAAACTAATGGAACAAATTTAACAAAATTTAGTGTATAATATTTCAATAACCTACAAGTGATTTATTTATATACCAAATTTAACAAAATTTTGTATATAAATCATTTGTAGGTTATTCTAGTACGATTCGGGAAAAAGGAACGGGCTATTTTTGCGAAATGGCCCGCAAAAATCGTTATATATAAAAATAAAAGACTACGTGTGCTCAATTATATCAATTAAATTCCTATTTTATACGTGATTTTTGACAACAAAAAGAATAAGACTAACCCCATTACTCTAGGACTAGCCGTTCTTGAGATATTCTAGTTTTTTCGCGTTTTCGCTACGCCACCTTTGACAATAAGTCCAGCTATCAAATGAGAACCAAATTTAAGTTTAACGTGTAAATTCAATGTCATTTAAAATACTTATGGTTGTTATTTTGTGCAGATAAACTCAAATTATTATTGAATAAATAAAGAGAACGAATATGAGTCTGCAGGGAAAGACATGTGCTGTCCACATCAGAATTTTTCACAATATTACAACAATGATTTATAGAAGTGAACGGGGATTATTTTCATGCCATTTCGAAAAAAATGTATGAGCTATATTTAAAGATCCATCAAATTTTTGTCGAATAAAATGTTCA
Organism: Amaurobius ferox; assembly: GCA_951213105.1. Lineage (NCBI taxonomy): Eukaryota > Metazoa > Arthropoda > Arachnida > Araneae > Amaurobiidae > Amaurobius > Amaurobius ferox. The sequence continues at coordinate 129,370,875 of OX578140.1, forward strand.
ACAAATTTAAGCTGTGTATCAAATTTTAACTCTCTAGGACGTAGAAAAGTGCATTAAAAATGCCATCAAATAAGTATATCATGAGTTATATAAAATTTTAAAAAAATGAAAAATTGTTATCTACCAAATTTATTTTAAAATGTGAAGCCTCTCCCATATGCAAAACGTTTAAACAAATGGAAAGATATTTATTATATAATATATCTCTTTTTTCTTTCTGGAGGATATCCCAAAAGTCAGAATTTAATTGAATTTGTTTTTTCCCTATATTAAATAATTATTAATTAAAAAACTACTTAATATATTTTACTGAAATTTTTTTATATATTTTATGGGATAATGTGAATATTTCCTAAAAATTTAGAAGCAATTCGTGAATTTTAAATTTACTTAAAAAATGTTTGAAAAATTAGGTCCCATAGGGTTCAATGTATTTCATTTTTTCCACCCGGGTTCAATAAAAAACTAATTGGGTGATATTATTTATTTATATTCCCATAGGTCCTACAGACCGTCTGAACAACATACTAAAATTTCATTTTGATAAAGTCATTGTTACGGCAGTTATCGTGCTAACGGACAGACAGAATGAACAAAGTCATAAACACTTTTCAACTTTGTTGTAAAGTGTTAAAAACTAAAATATCCACCTGAAAAAGAAAACTATTATCAAATAAGTACAAGCAAAGAGCTGGAATCACTAGAGGTAGCCTTTCCTTTGTTTAGAGATCTGAGAGGCATGGCCATTATGTCCCCCTTCGCTGCTATAAATGGGAGCCAGATTTGGCACGCTCGCGGTAGAAAGCCGCATTGTAGCAGTTCCAGAAAACTGTAAAAGTGTGCCACTGTGGTAGTTTGTTCATTGTTATACACAATTTTCTTTTTTTAAAAATCTTAATCTACGTATTTTTAAATCTCTAAAATATACAGTTTCAAAATGCGCGGATTAAGATTCTGCAACACGTGCCAACGGCTCTACTGTGCTTAAAACACCGGTTCTCGTTAGATCACCGAAGTTAAGCAGCATCGGGCGCGGTTAGTACTTGGGTGGGTGACCAGCCGGGAACACCGCTTGCTGTTGGCTCATTTCAGTCGACGTGGTGGCCGAACGGTCAAGGCGAGCGTTTCCAGCGATTGATCGGCCGCCACGTTGTGGGTTCGAGTCCCACGTAAGACATGGATGTTTGTGTTGTTGGGCGCAACGTGTCCCCACCCCCACTGGTACGCTAGGGCAACGTCATTTGACGGCTAAGAGGTTCACTGTTCTGGCCGATGTATAGGCGAAGATGGGCTAGAACCGAGAAAAACGGAAGTGGGGCACTAACGTTTAAAAGTTACAGAAAAAAGCACTCTGATCATGAGAGGTAAGGAGAGTTACAAAAAAAAGCACCCTGATCGTGAGAGGCAAGGGGACTCGTGTTAATCAAGCACTCCGAAGGGAACAGAAAACTACTACGTTCACATCGTTGTTCCTGAGTAGTGCTAAAAGTAGTTTTGAATCGTTTTCTAAACTGAAGTCAACAGTTGTCGCTGAAGTGAACGGTTAGCGGGGGGAGGGGTCAACTTTACCATCATTGGATAGTTTTTTGTTTTAAATATTGAACACGTAATTTTTTATTTTTCTATCCGAAGTGTATTTCCCGAGACATTCCCATTTTTAAAAAAACTATTCAATGATACTAAAATTGACCCCTCCGACCCCGCTAACCGTTCATTTCAGCGACAACTGTTTACTTCAGTTTAGAAAACGGTTCAAAACTACTTCTAGCACTAGTCAGGAACAACGATGTGAACGTAGTAGTTTTCTGTTCCCTTCGGGGTACTTGATTAACACGAGTCCCCTTGCCTCTCATGATCAGGGTGCTTTTTCTGTAACTTTAAAATGTTAGTTCCCCACTTCCGTTTATCCCGATTATAGCGCCGTTTGTGGAAGCAAAAATCAAAAATCATAGATCAAATGTATGTAATTTTTTCTGGAGAATCCATATCTGCAATAAAAAATGGGGGTTCCCATTGAAAATTTCAAAGTTGCCGCACCCCCCTTCCCCAAGGAGAGGGGAGGGGGGGTCAATTTTGGTATCATTGGATAGCTTTTCTAAAAATATTGAATACGTGTTTTTTTATTTTTTGATCCGAAGTGTATTTCTCGAAATATTGCGCCGTTCCAGAACTTTCTGGACACCCTGTATAAGAATTATAATAGTAATAAAAATAATAATGAAGATGATGATGATAAATATCGTTAACAACTATGACACCATATTGTACAGCTTAACGTATTTACTACTAGTCTTAAATATATGTTACTGTGGTGCAGTTTACAAAGCGTCCCGGTACGATTTATTTTACGATTACACTACCCAATAAGCGAGAATTTTTTGCCAATTATTGTTCTTTTTACGTGCTGATTATGATTACCAAGGCTTCATTATCCTCTTAGGCCCCTGAGCAATGCATCTTTTTGCCTCTTTTTATTGCGATCCTGCCAAAATTTCAGAGTACAGCTGCAAGTTAAACAAGGTGCTCGACCACGGGTCCACTTTACGTAAATGTATATATTGCAAATCTTAATTAATTTTTATACAGTATTTTCGCCATATGCAATTATGTTACGTATCAAGGAAATAATGTTAGGAAAAAAATCCGCTAATGCGCCGAATGTACAAGTTCTTTAAATATTTTAATATAGAAAATATTAAAAGCGTTTAATACCTAGCAAAATCGTCTCAATTTCGAAACTGGCAACCTATAATAATGTTACTAGCGGCAAAGCAAAAAGACGATATGAGTATAAAGAGTTAGTTCATCGAATCTATAATTGGAGTTTTCAAAGAGTCCATATCTAAACATCCATTATAGAAACTCAGGTCCTGTTCATGATACATGGTGGTTGGCAACACCTTTACAATTAAGATTTACTTATTTGCCTACAAATATGGAATTTCTAAACTCATGCAAAAGAGGACACACAAAAGTTGTGTTTTAAATATTTTAAATCAATATTGTGTAAATATTTATATAGGGTAAATAAATTAATGTTTGTATATACACACGGCCTTTTTCTTCTTCGCACTCTAACCGGGCGTGTCCTAAAAGAGGTAGTTACCTCGGGACGGTACCAACCAATAAAGTTTCCAGTATCAACTTGTCTTATGGAAAGGGCAAATGGATACGCTTCCACTTCAGAAAAACTTGAGTAACGTATAAAAGTGCAAAATATCGCAATAATGCAGCATACAGCTGTTTCGAGGATGCACTTAATTCCCTTCGTCAATGCAAGAGAACCAACGAATCCGAAGTACGAAAGAGGAATGGGCGTTAAAGAAGAAGCAGGGGACTTATATACCAAGACCTGGATTAAGAGGGATTCTATAAAAGTTTCATCAATTTAGTTAATAACATGTCCTGTACTCCGTTTTTGTGCAGGGTTTGGCACACCCATTTCTTCATTCTATTCCTTTGGGGTTCTTATGTGTGCGTTTTGACCTTTTTTTGTCTTTTGGGGTATGATTTATTCTTGTTCTGACTTGGCTCGTCTTTTCGGGATATTCCTGTTGTGGTTTGGCGGACGCCAATCTTACTTGTCGTTCCGGATTGGGTAGACGGTTCTTCATTCTGCTTTCTGATTGGCTCTCTCTTAATCCAGGTCTTGGGTATATAATCACCTTGCTTCTTCCTTTCGCACTCCACCACTCATCAATTGCTGAGAGTGGTAGGGTACATATCTTCTGGACTTAATAGTAAGACACCCACAGCTGCGATTTTTCTTGACATACAAAAAGCATTTGATAAAGTGTGGCACTGTGGATTAGCATACAAATTGATCACTCTAAAAGTCCCTGACGCACTTGTCAAACTTTTAATCTCATACCTAAATAACAGACACTTCCAAGTTAGAGTAAAAGATAACTTGTCTACACCCAAGCTCATTAAAAGTAGTGTACCGCAAGGATCCATCCTGGGCCCGACACTCTTTAACATATATCTAAATGACATCCCCAGGACCCTAGACACGGAGCTGGCACTCTATGCAGACGACAGTGCGATACTTGCAAAACATCCTTACGTCTCAGTAATGCACAGACAGCTACAACAACACTTAGACATACTCCAAACATGGCTTGAAAAATGGCGAATAAAATTAAACCCCAATAAATGTCATTGGATTTATTTCTCTAGAAAACGTAAACCTCCGCCGCCTCTGTACATAAACAACCATGCCCTAAAAGCGGAAAAATCTACTAAATACCTAGGTGTAACGATAGATTCCCATTTAACCTGGAAACAGCACGTAACGAACTTAATCAAAAAAGCGTATATGGCCACAGGAGCCTTATACCCAATGATAGGAAACGGAAATCTAAGTTATCAAAATAAACTCCTAATTTATAAATCGGTCATCCGCCCGGGAATGCTGTATGCAGCACCCGTATGGGGATATGCCTGTAAAACTACTATAGACTTACTAGAGACAAAACAAAACAAAACCCTAAGGATTATAAGGAAAGCTCCTAGATACTTAAGAAACTCGGTAATTAGGAAAGACTTCAAAATAAAAACTGTTAGAGCCCAAATTAAAAAGCTAGCGCTTAAATTCTATAAAAATCTGCCATCTGTTCCAAATGAACTACTATTCAATCTGCATGACTATGATCATCGCAAAGCCAAATCACGTAAGAGACCCCGCGCGGTACTTAATATTGAAAATCGGAATTAGGTAAGTCCCAACTTAAATAGTTGATATTAAATTAAAACTCGATCAATGTTTTCTAAAAAATGTTCTTAAACCTTAAACTGCCAAATTGATAGGAAATCCTTAGAACTGCATCAACTCCCCAAAATTACTCAAACTCTAAATGTGCAACAAACTGCCACACTAGGAGCTAAGTCAAATAATAAAAACAGTAAATCAAAAACCTCGAACCTCCAACTATGGGCAAATGAAATAATGTCACAGTATGAAGATAAGAACCACACCTAGAGATTGGAGATTAAAGGCGCTTCGCGCCTGGTGCTCTTTTCTGGACGAAACCCATTCCTCCTTTCGCACCCGCCCACCGAGCGTGGGGCAGCAAGAGAGCCAACATACGCGGTACACAGATTACTGAACACAACAAACACCAGCATCATTGCACCGTCGAGACCAACCTGCTTCTCAGGTGCCAACGGCTCATTCATAGACTTTGTCCTAACGAGGAACATAGAATACGCTCACACTATCGATACCCTGGATGAATTCGACTCGGATCATTTACCGGTATTGGTGACATTCGATCTGAACACTCCCCTTCCAGCCTCTCTGGGACAAGAGAGGGTGAACTGGAACGTTTTCAAAAGAGCACTTTTTGAGCCGCACTTGGCAGTACCCAACATTATGAGCACGGCGGATATTGACTCTGCCACACACACACTCACAACAGAAATCAAGAGAGCTATTGCCTCTGCCACAACACATCGTGAGTCACCAAAAATGCCCACACTTTCCCACCATGTCAAACAATTAGTTAGGCAAAGGAACAGAATGCGTAAGACATGGCAGGCTAATAGAGACCCTATCCTCAAAAGGGAGCTTAACAGACTCACGTGGAAAGTCAGGGATAAAATTGTCGCAAAAAAGCAGCAACAGTACAAAGAGTTAATTGAATCCCTTAGCCCGGAAGACGTATCGCTCTGGCAATTCGCTAAAAGACTCAGAAAACTTCAAATTAAACTCCCGCCACTAATAGATGGCGTTAAAATCGCGTACTCAAACGAAGAAAAAGCAGAGGCGCTTGCTAGGCATTACGAAAAGCAATTTGAACCAAACCACGATCTAATGTGTCAGGACACTCTAAGAATAGTTAGGCAAACTCTAAACAACTTCAGGAACTCCCCGGTCACGGCTGAAATTAACCCAGCCACCCCGCAAGAGATAATTGATATCATCAAAAACCGTAAAAGCCCAGGGCACGAAAAAATCAGGAATATCGCTTTGAAAAACCTGCCCCTAAATATAATATTTTACTTGACCACCCTAATAAACAAAATACTAAAACTGAATTATTTCCCCAAAGAATGGAAGGAAGCGATCCATAAGTCTGGTGAGGATGCCACAATTCCAGCCAACTACAGACCAATCAGCTTACTACCGACACTTAGTAAAATTACTGAGAAAATAATTCTTAATAGACTGAACCCGTACCTTAGTGAGAATGATATTATCATTCCGGAGCAGTTTGGATTTCAGCCAAAACACTCCACCACTCATCAATTGCTGAGAGTGGTAGAGTACATATCTTCTGGACTTAATAGTAAGACACCCACAGCTGCGATTTTTCTTGACATACATAAAGCATTTGATAAAGTGTGGCACTGTGGATTAGCATACAAATTGATCACTCTAAAAGTCCCTAACGCACTTGTCAAACTTTTAATCTCATACCTAAATAACAGACACTTCCAAGTTAAAGTAAAAGATAACTTGTCTACACCCAAGGTCATTAAAAGTAGTGTACCGCAAGGATCCATCCTGGGCCCGACACTCTTTAACATATATCTAAATGGCATCCCCAGGACCTCAGACACGGAGCTGGCACTCTATGCAGACGACAGTGCGATACTTGCAAAACACCCTTACGTCTCAGTAATGCACAGACAGCTACAACAACACTTAGACATACTTCAAACATGGCTGGAAAAATGGCGAATAAAATTAAACCCCAATAAATGTCATTGGATTTATTTCTCTAGAAAACGTAAACCTCCGCCGCCTCTGTTCATAAACAACCACGCCCTAAAAGCGGAAAAATCAACTAAATACCTAGGTGTAACGATAGATTCCCACCTAACCTGGAAACAGCACGTAACGAACTTAATCAAAAAAGCGTATATAGCTACAGGAGTCTTATACCCAATGATAGGAAACGGAAATCTAAGTTATCAAAATAAACACCTAATTTACAAATCGGTCATCCGCCCGGGAATGCTGTATGCTGTTGTTGTTGAAACCCAGACCGTCCGACCTACCAGAAAGGTGTAAGGTAACTGTTTTGGACGGTCGGGAAGTGCCACCCAATTTAGACCGGAACCCAGTGGGGGAGGCATCCACAGGGACCGTACCCTCCTTCCCCTACCACCAACCTCTCGGAAGGACTTTCGGACCCACATGTTTAACGTGATCGTACTCCGCATGAACACGGCGGCAGTTTTGGCAGTGGCTGGAATCGAACCCGGGCCTACCGAGTGCAACTCCAACGCGCTAACCAATGGGCTACCGCGCCCGGGAATGCTGTATGCAGCACCCGTATGGGGATATGCCTGTAAAACTACTATATACTTACTAGAGACAAAACAAAACAAAACCCTAAGGATTATAAGGAAAGCCCCTAGATACTTAAGAAACTCGGTAATTAGGAAAGACTTCAAAATAAAAACTGTTAGAGCACAAATTAAAAAGCTAGCGCTTAAATTCTACAAAAATCTGCCATCTGTTCCAAATGAACTACTATTCAATCTGCATGACTATGGTCATCGCAAGGCCAAATCACGTAAGAGACCCCGCGTGGTACTTAATATTGAAAATCGGAATTAGGTAAGTCCCACCTCAAATAGTTGAAATTAAATAAAAACCGCGATCAATGTTTTCTAAAAAATGTTCTTAAACCTTAAACGGCCAAATTGCTATTAAATCCTTAGATCTGCATCAACTCCCCAAAATTACTCAAACTCTAAATGTGTAACAAACTGCCACACTAGGAGCTAGGTCAAATAATAAAAACAGTAAATCAAAAACCTGGAACCTCCAACTATGGGCCAATGAAATAATGTCACAGTATGAAGATAAGAACCACACCTAGAGATTGGAGATTAAAGACGCTTCGCGCCTGGTGCTCTTTTCTGGACGAAACCCTGTGCTTTCGCAACCATTCATCTTTTGGACTTCAGGTGTGTTGGTTGTCTTGCGCTGGCGAAGGGTATGCTGCATTATTGCTTTATTAGTGATTTTATGCGTAACAGAAATAATATACAGCAAATAGCTCGATAATTATCTCACAAATTTCCAAAGCAACTATCAGGTACAGTAAAACAGCAATTAATTGCTCTATTAATTATTCCACAAAACAGCCGATACTATTCTTAAAATTGACGTATCTCACAATTCAATGTAGCTCGCATCAATCGTACTGATCTCCAACTGAGCAACTACTTCTTTTGTATACTCTCCGTAGAAACTTCCAGAAGGGTCTGGTATCTCCAAGAACATTCATTATTTCAAAAAAGTTCTTGTACCTTCAAACAGATTCCAAAAATCGCTAGCCAAATTGGCTGTGAATTATCAAACGTAGCATCCTTGCTCGGAATGTTCAAACATGGCAACCTTATATTGACGTAATAGGAATGACTACCTATGAAGGTATTTTTTAACTTTTAGTTCTCAAAAGCCCTCCAGTGAAGGCCTTCTACATGTTCGTAACAATAGTCACGTGCAAAACTCTCATCAAAGTGCAATTAACCATTAATAAATACCCCGCAAAATAAATGACTGTTGGCGAATTCTTAGACGTCAAAACACAAAACTAATACATAAAGTATCTTCTTTCGTGAATGGAATGAATTAAACCCACGAGAATAATGTTAACATATGCTTTGCATAATATTGGAAAGTGCTACTACGTTTTTAATTTTAAAACATTTTTTTTAATTTAATTAGAAAACGTGCAATATCTCGAGAACGTTTTATGCTAGTGCTCGAAAATTGATGTTATTTATTTATGATTATTACAGGTCCTGATATTTTTATGATCTTTTCAGAAAATCATTCAAAAATGGAAAGAGGAGGAGAGTCTTCCAAACATTCTATCGCGTTTAATGTCAGTAGAGTTCCAGTATTCACTCAGGTAGTAATAATCGTGCCAAATTATTTTCGAAACGCTTCATTTGTTCGTGAGGCATCGCGTCCACACGCGCACACACGCACATTCACATACACATATATACATATATATATACATATATATATATATATATATATATATATATATATACACATATATATATATACACTATATATATATATATATATATATATATATATATATATATAGCATCATTTCGAAAACGTTCTATTCGAGTTTAGGTATGCTTAAAACGTGCTTTTCCGTCAAAAACTCGAATTCGAAATTTCGATCCCGTCACAAAACTTACCCTATATATTATACTATGTATGTAGGGAAAGCAAATTTTTTTTAATTAAAAACTAATAAATGTACCAACTTTCCCCAGTCTCTCTTATTTGTTGGGCACCCTAATGGTGCACCATTGCATCAGTTGGTATTTTATGCAAAAATTTAGAAATTTTGCTTTAAATTCAAGATTTTCAAAAATACACAATAAATCTAACCTCAAAATTTCTAAAATATATTAAAATATAAGACCCACTCAATAATAACGTCAATTATGCACAGGGTGTTCAGTTAATGCGGCGACAAACTCAGAGGGTTGTTAGTAGACATCAAGAGGAACAAAAATTTATATGGAACACGGTGTCGCAAACCACGTTCAGTCGGTGAAAATCGCAAAAATACGTATGCAGACTCTGGCTCCAGAGGAGAGGGAAGGTGGTTGTCAGTTGATCGCTGAATGCATTCGTGGGTTCGCTCACGATGTCTGACGTAACGTACCTTGTCTTCCTGCAACACGTCCTCCCAAAATTGCTACAGAATGTGCCGGTCGCAGTGCAGCGAAGAATGTGGTTCATGCACGATGGTACCCCAGCACATTCTTCCCGCGTGGTGCGTAGCCACCTCGATTACATACCCAGGCAAGTGGATTGGACCCATTGCTTTACCTCCACGTTCTCCGGATCTCAATCCATTGGACTTCTTCCTCTGGGATCACCTTAAATCTCGTTTATGAGACGCCTGTGGACAACACACTGGAGGATCTTATAGTGCGGATTGTGGTCGCTGCTGCAGGTATCAATAACGCACCCGGTATATTCGAACGCGTCCGGGAATCGTTTTTACGTCGTTGTAGACTGCGCAATGACGTCCGCGAACGCCACATCGAACAACACCTGCGTTACAGAATAATTTCGTTCACATCATTCTCATCGTTCCCTTTCTAACATTGTACTGTGCATCACAAGCTGTGTTGTAAACATGCTGTCAAATAAACATTTTAGTAGTTATTATTATACTTTTTGTCGTCCCCGCGTGACGTCAGAGTCTGCATACGTATATTCGCAATTTTCTCCCACTAAACGTGGTATACGACACCATGTTCCATTTCAATGTTTTGTTCCTCTTGATGTCTACTAACAACCCTCTGAGTTTGTCGCCGCATTAACTGAACACCCTGTATATTAATAGAAATCATACTTACCGAAAAACTGTTTTATTTCAGCACGAATTCTATGTCCTTTCATTCTTAATGTATCCTTTACTCCTTTTCTTGAAGGCTGTTATATCATTAATTCAAAATGGTAAAAATTTCTGCCTTTCTGCCAAAAGCGATCAATAATTTTCGAGACTCTTTTTCTCAGAGGTGTCTTTTAATATTATTAATAGCCGCAAATGATGCCAACGATTTAAGAATCGACCTCTAAAAATTCTTTTTTAATGAAAAATCAATTTTATTGAATTCAATCCGCCTTTAAATCCCAAAGAATGTGACCGTATATTGGATATATATATATATGTGTGTGTGTATATATATATATATATATATATATATATATATATATATATATATATATATATATATATATAATTTGAAAGTCCAATGATAGAATAGAGAGAAGTTGTAACTCAAAAACCCTAACTTTAAAATATGCCTGTACAATAAAAAGAAATATTAAATAGAGAATCATCAATCATGTGGAAAATAAAATGGAAACTTTTAGTCATCAAGCTGAAGATAATCAATACATATCAATGAAGTGGATTCGTTATTAGAAAATCTAATAAAATCCAAGCATTAAAACCATACACGTGGATAAGCACTAGGCCTAAATAAATTGTTCATTTCGAAAAAATTCTTTGTCAAGTCCATTATTACTTTTCTCAACATAGTTTTAAAAATATTTCTATTTTAGATATTAAAACCAATTGAGCCGACAGAATAGTATTTGAAAAATTCTACATAAAAACTAATGCCTACTCTATTTCCATAGGATTATATCATTTTAACATACTATTTATAATTCTACTAATGTTAATGATGTATTTAATAATCCTCACCATTTACTGTCAATCAAAGATTTAAAAGTTGTTAAAACATTCAGATATAACAAACCACTGGTAGATCAATATTTAATTATAATATTTCTCAATTTCTCTCTTTTAATGGTGATACAGACGTAAATGTAGATAATTATTGTGTGTACGGTGTACGGATGGTGTACGGATGTTACGTATGATAGATGTTTAATATATAACGCTAGGTCATACTGTTACTGAAGACTTAAATATTAATATAGATAATTATTGTGTGTGTACGGATGTTAGGTATGATAGATATTTAATATAACGCTAGGTCATATTGTTACTGAAGACTTAAATATTAATGTAGATAATTATTGTGTGTGTACGGATGTTAGGTATGATAGATATTTAATATAACGCTAGGTCATATTGTTACTGAAGACTTAAATATTAATGATAAATTCATAAAAAATGCCATACCGTTGGTGACTAAATTTAATCTACCCTCCTCTAGTAACCCTTCCATTATATTAAAATCTATAAACTTAGACTAAATATAATCGCAAACTAAATATATTTAATAAATAGCATATAAATATGCACTACCATTAGAAGCATTTAATATCTGGAAATATACTATCTTAATCAATAAAAATGCCATTAATACTGTCAAAATTTCTAAATCAATATATACTATTGATAAATTGAAAAACTCAATCACTAATTTACAGAAATCTTTTGTAATTACTTATGTGCAGAGATAAAGCCTCCAATAATTATGCAATCACATGTACAAAAATTATATACAATATTTAATAGATTATTTAAAGAATAATATTTTTAAACTTGGCTCACAAATTGAATCAAAAAAAAAAATTATTAATATATAATGATTTACATTTACACTCTACATTTTTAAAATTTCCAAATATTGTTCTGATTCCAAAATTTCATAAAAACCCTTTCAAATTTAGAACTGCAACAAATGGTCATAATGCATATTCTACTACTGCTAGTAAATTATTACTTACTTATTTAAAAGAACTAAATGCTAACCTTCATTATTCAAGAAATGATTATTTTATTCTAGATAACAGTAAAGTATTATCTGATAAATTAGATATTATTGATATTATTTGTGTTTTATAGACTTTTGATTTTAAAGATCTCTTTAATAATATTAATATTCTAGATATTTATAATATTATTTTAGCACTTATTAGCAGTGCATTTATTGCTGATCCCACTGACCATATGAAAATAAGAAAAAATTCCTAAACTTCTCCACTTTGTATTATTTAATAATTATATAATTCAAGGATATAATTTATACAAATATCAGGAGTCCCGTAAGGTGGATGTTGTACTAGTATATTTGGCAAATTCGTATCTTTATCGTTACGAACATTCTTTTACTTCTTCTGATTTCCGAATTTATGGATATGTTGATGATTTGATTTGTGTAGTTACCTCAGAATTAAATAATATCCATATAGATTTCTATCCGGATAATCTGGAATTGTTGCTAAATGAACCTTCCATTGGTAATAATGTTAATTTTCTGGATTTAAATCTATATTGACCCATTCCAGGGTTCCCACTCTTGTTTCAAAATAAAAAATAAGGAGTTTCTAAGGACTTTCTAATGACCCAATTAATATTTTATACGGACTAATTGAGATAGGCCGTAAACCATATTGCAGCCTTTATTGCACTACGGAAATGCACTGGGGTGTGATGTATATACATATTTGCAGAGCTAGACGTTGTCCTATATTTCCTATATATTTTTTAAAATAGGAAAAACCCCAGAAGTAGAATTTTTGCCATGTTTTGCATGCAGAACAAAGAAGTCTTGTCGCAAAACATAGAAAAAATTCTGTTTCGCAATAAAGTTACGCAACTAGACATTTCTTATGTAATTTTTCCTTAGAAAACGATTAACATGAATTTTAGAACGCTAGCATGAACCGTTCTCAAAGTATTGCACATTTTTCAAAAAAATTATCAAAAAATTATATAAAATAAAAAAAAATATTTCCTATTGAGAAACACGTTCACTTTTCATATGTAATACTATGCGATAAATTGGGTGACATCATTCTCGTGGAACTAGCTCGTTCCATTCAGGAAAAACGATACTTTGAGTAATACTTTTGTATTTGAACGCCAATAGTCATTTATCTGCTGTAAGAATAACTTATTTCTCCGTCCATTACGCTTGCCGAGATTTTGGCGACGAATTTAGAGGAATGTCGCCAACTTGGCGACATTTTTAATTGTTGCCAAATTAACAAAAATCTGGCCAAATGGATAAAAATGACGCTAAGTTAATGAAAATGACGATTCATTGAAGAAAATTCAATATCTTGGAAAGAATATAAGTATCTACTATAAGAATCACATTTTTTTAACTTTAAAAGTAGTAAATTCATTGCATTATATAAGGAAAGCTATGTGTTGCCCACATCAGATTTTTTGATAATGTTTTTCTATTAATAAATCATCGCGTCAGCGTTTCATTACCTGACTAGCCGAATACCCGTTGAAAATCAACGGTCTCGCAATAAGCAACCTCTGAATAATGTAAATAATTCGTGTTTCACATTTATTCGGCAAATCAAATATTTTAGTGTGCAGAACCCCCTAAAGAAGAAAATATAGGAAAATTTAAATTGCGCACGTCGTCCTTTCGAATTATCTACCAGTACACCAAATTAAAGTCTCTATCTCATCCCGAAACATACTTTTTTATCATGTCCAATTTAGAACGTTTTTCTTTGGAACACCCAAATAAATGAACATTTTTGAAAAATTCTGTTCGTGTTGTGTTTTTTATCAGATGATTGGCCCATATACGGAATATCAAGCCTCTATCACATTTAAAAGCAAGAGTGTCTCATTTATTCCGAAAATCGAACATATTGGCGCTCGGCAACCCCTGAAGTAGTAAATATTGGAAATCTGAAATTTGCACACTTTCCTCCTTTCAAACAATCTACCAGTACACCAAATTTGATGTCTCTATCATATTGTGGAGCATGTTTTTCTATCACTTCATATTTCGAACGTTTTTACGTTTTTCTGTGTTGCACCCCCTTAAATGATCATTTTTGAAAAACCGTAATAATCTTAGGTTTTTTTTTATCAACTGATTAGCCCATATACTAAATTTCAAGCTTCTATCACACTCTAAAGGAGGCGTTTTTCAGTTGTTCGTGAAATCGAACATTTTAGTATGCGCCACCCCCTACAATAGCAAATGTTTGAAAACTGAAATTGCACACTTTCTTCCTTTCAAACTATCTACCGGTATACCAAATTTGAAGTCTCTAACTCATCGCGAAGTATACTTTTTCTATCATTTCACCCTTCGAATGTTTTTCTGTGGAGTAACCACCCCTTTAAATATATATTTTTGAAAAACTCCATTCTTCTTGGGTTTTTTATCAAATGATTCGCCCATATACCAAATATCAAGCCTCTATCACGTTCTATAAGGGACAATTCTACTTCATTCCGAAAATCGAACATTTTTGTGTGCAACACACCCTAAAGTATAAAATATTGGAAAACTGAAATTGTACACTTTTTTCCTTCAAAACTATCTATCCATATACCAAATTTGAAGTCTCTATCTCATCGCAAAGCATACTTTCCTATCATTTCACTTTTCGAACGTTTTGGTGTGCGTCACCCCCTTAAGTAGAAAATATTGGAAATCTGAAATTGCGCACACCAAATTTCAAATCTCTATCTCATCCCGCAAGTATGTTTTCTTATCAATTCACCTTTCGAACGTTTTTCTCTAGAGCACCCCCTTAAACGAACGTTTCTGAAAAACTATATTCGTCTTGGGTGTTTTCATCAAATGATTAGTCCATATACCTAATTTCAAGCCTCTATCAAATTTTAAAGGAGCCGTTTCCCATTTTTTCGGTACATTGAACATTTCGGTGTGCGGCACCCCCTTAAGTAGAGAAAATATTGATAATCTAAAATTGCACACTTTCTTCCTTTCGAACGATTTACCCATACACCAAATTTGAAGTCTCTATCTCATCGCAAAGCAGGCTTTCCCATTATTTCACTTTTCGAACGTTTTGTTGTGCGGCACCACCATAAGTAGAAAATATTGGAAATCTGATATTGCGCACTTTTTTCCTTTCGAATGATTTACCCATACACTAAATTTGAAGTCTCTATCTCATCGCAAAGCATGCTTTCCCATTATTTCACTTTTCGAACGTTTTGGTGTGCGGCACCCCCCTTAAGCAGAAAATATTGGAAATCTGAAATTGCACACTTTCTTCCTTTCGAACGATTTACCCATACACCAAATTTGAAGTCTCTATCTCATCGCAAAGCATGCTTTCCCATTATTTCACTTTTCGAACGTTTTGGTGTGCGGCACCCCCTTAAGCAGAAAATATTGGAAATCTGAAATTGCACACTTTCTTCCTTTCGAACGATTTACCCATACACCAAATTTGAAGTCTCTATCTCATCGCAAAGCATGCTTTCCCATTATTTCACTTTTCGAACGTTTTGGTGTGCGGCACCCCCTTAAGCAGAAAATATTGGAAATCTGAAATTGCACACTTTCTTTCTTTCGAACGATTTACCCATACACCAAATATGAAGTCTCTATCTCATCGCAAAGTATACTTTCCCATCATTTCACTTTTCGAACGTTTTGGTGTGGGGCACCCCCTCTATAGAACGTTTTCGAAAAATTCGATTTTTCCAGAGGGTTTTATTGAACGACCGAGCCGTGTACCAAATTGCAAGTCTCTATCTATTCGGGAAGTTCCTGAAAAAAGCATGACAGAGAGACAGACAGACGGGCAGACGGACACTTGGCAATTAGTATATATAGATTTTATTTTATTCAATTACAGGCGTGACAAGGCGTACTTTTCTTTTCGGCAAGCTTTTTACGAATTATTGCGGAATCCCTGACAAAAGATCGTGGAACCCCGGAGGTCCGCGGAAATCTAGTGGGATCCACTACTATAGAGGCTCACAAAATTGTAGCACACATCAAGTTTTCTTGCTGTCATTGCCGATATCGACTTTTCCATGCTAACAAGCGCGAAACCGGTCCATGTATGCTGTTATATGCAGTGAGAGCGTAATCCTAACAAAATAATGCAAGGTACAATATGAATAGAAATAACAACATAACCGAGTAAACTTTCGCTAACAAACAATACTCTTCTTGTAGATGGACTTTGTTAATGGCCCTGCAAGCAATCCAAACATTTGCTCTCCTGATACTATCCTTCGTAGTGTTTGTACACGCTCCAATACAGCCGAATGAGTTCCATTATTGTTCTCTTGGGGCTGCAGATAGAATAGTATTTCACATATGTTTATGTACTACTTTTAGGGTGAGTAAATATAGAAATAACAGCAAGATATCCGTGACATGTGCTCCAGTAATTTAAGGAACATTAACTGTCGTAGAACTGTGTTCAACATCCATAATAACTGTTTCCGGTGTTTGCTTTCACTAGAACAGTTTCAGTATGTAAAAAATCTGATGTGGGCAGCACATGACTTTCTTTATATAATGCAATGTATTTACTACTTTTACAGTAAAAACAAAATAGGTTATTCTTATAGTAGATATTTATATTTTTTCCAAGATATTGAATTTTCGTCAAATAGTCGTTATTTTCATTGATTTAGGGTCATTTTTATCCATTTGGCGAGATTTTCTTTAATTTGGTAACAATTAAAAAAAGCCGTCAAGTTGTCGACATTCCGCCAAACTCGTAGCGAAAATCTCGTCAAGCGTTATGGATGGAGAAATAATTTATTCTTATAGCAGATAAATGACTATTGACGTTCAAATACAAAAGTATTAATCAAAGTATTTTCTTTCATGGGTGGAACGAGTTAGGATCCACGAGAATATCACCAAATGTATCGCATTATATTGCATATGAAAAGTGAACATGTTTCTCAATAGGAATTTTTTTTTTATTTTATATAATTTTTTGATAATTCTTTTGAAAAATGTGCAATATCTCGATAACAGTTCATGCTAGGGTTCTAAAATTTATGTTAATCGTTTTCTAATGAAAAATTACATAAGAAATGTCTATTTGCGTAATTTTATTAGCAGTTTTGAGTTTTTGATGATATTTTCAAAATTTCACTCGAAAATTTTGGGGATTCTGAACATTCGATTGCGTTTAAAAATAGTAGGCTTCCAGGATTCACAGATTGTGATTTTTGTACCAAATTTCATTCGAATCGCTCTATTCGTTCGTGAGATATTGTCTCCACAGATTCACTGACACACACACACACAGACATCCCCTCAAAAATGTTCGATTCTTGATAAGGGATGCATGAAACGTGCTCTCCCGTCAAAAACTCGAATTCGAATTTTCGACCCCGTCACAATACTTTCCTTATACATTATGTATATAAGGAAAGTAAAACATCTTATGTTTGCAGCACGTGATTTTTTTTTCTCTTAATATTGTAACGGTGTTAATTCGGATTTAATTCTAAAACATCATTTAAATCTAACGGAAGCTTGAGCAACGTATTTAATCACGAATAAGACAATAATATACATACCATTCAAAACTTTCACCACAATGCTATTGGCATCGAATTAATATGACATGGATTAAAATAGGGCACTTTTGACCATTTTATTGGTTAAAACAAAAATATGTATTTAACCATACATTTATCTTGTTTATCGCTACATAAATTTTTATATGTTATGTAATTCTTTTGGTAAATTTATTCGAAAAATGTGCAAAATGTCGAGAATGGTACATGCGAGCGTTCTAAAATGAGTGTAACTTATTTTCTAATGCTAGATTACGCATAAAATTATTGTATATTTAACATAATGGTCTAGCCTTTTTTATGATTTTTCAATAAAATTTGAACATTTTTACTTTCCCTGCAATACATGGTAATGTATAAGGAAAGTATTGGAATCATACCGAAAATCGCAACTCGAGTTTTCAACGGATCTACACGTTTTGGTACCTCTAGAATACAAAAAGAACTATTTTTCACGTGACGTCTGTGTGTGTGTGTGTCTGTCTGTCTGTCTATGCAATGTATGTATCCACTCTAACTCAAAAACTAATGGTCCAAATTTCATAAATTTGGTTGATAAATCATTTGTATGTGACCCTGGTGTTGATTAGTTTTTGGTATGAGTCCAGATAAAAGAACCCGCCCTTTTTTGCGAAATGGCCTGCAAAAATCTCTTGAATCCGCTCTGGGTAAAAAAACTAATTGACCAAATTTTACACTATTTGGTAATTAAGGCACCTGTAGGATATCCTGGTGCTGATTAGATTTTGGTATGATTCGAAAAAGAAGAACCCGTCGTTATTTACAAAATGACCCGCAAAATTTGCAAAAATCTAAAGTAAAAGACTACGTATGCTCAGATATATCAATTAAATGCTTGTTTTATACCAAATTTTTGACCAGGAAGAGAATCAGATCAACCCCCATTACTCTAGAACTAAACTTTCTCTATATATTTGAGTTTCTTTGCATTTTTACTATGCTACCTTTGAAAAAAAATCTGATATGGGCAACACATTACTTTCCTTATATAATGCAATGAATTTACTACTTTTACAGTAGAAAAAAATCTGATGTGGGCAGCACATGACTTTCCTTATATAATGCAATGTATTTACTACTTAGTAAAAACAAAATGGGTTATTCCTACAGTATATACTTATATTTTTTCCAAGATATTGAATTTTCGTCAAATAGTCGTTATTTTCATTGATTTAGCGTCATTTTTATCCATTTGGTAAGATTTTCTTTGATTTGGTAACATTTAAAAAAGTCGCCAAGTTGGCGACATTCCACTAAATTCGTCGCCAAAATCTCGCCAAGCGTTATTCTTACAGCAGAAAAATGACTATTGGCGTTCAAATACAAAAGCATTACTCAAAGTATCTTTTTTCATGAATGGAACGAGCTAGATCCACGAGAATGATGTCACCCAATTTATCGCATGGTATTACATATGAAAAGTGAACACGTTTCTCAATAGGAAATATTTTTTTATTTTAAATGACTTTTTGATAATATTTTTTTTAAATGTGCAATATCTCGAGAACTGTTCATGTTAGCGTTCTAAAATTTATGTCAATCGTTTTCTAATGAAAAATTACATAAGAAATGTCTATTTGTATAACTATATTCGTGATTTTGATTTTTTGACGATTTTTTCAAAATTTCACTCGAAAATTTAGGGAGGTTCAGAACATTCGATTGCGTATAGAAACAATAGGCTTCCAGTGTTCATGGATTGTAATTTTTGTACCAAATTTCGGTTTTTTGTACAGTATCGGTCCATTCGTTCGTCAGTTATCGTCTCCACAGACTCACTGACACACACACACACACACACACACACACACACACACACAGTTTCACACACACACACACGCAGTTTCACACACACACACAGACATCACTTCAAAAATGTCTGATTCGTGATCAGGGATGCTTGAAACGTGCTCTCTCGTCGAAAACTCGAATTCAAATTTTCGACCCCGTCACAATACTTTCCTTATACATTATGCATATAAGGAAAGTAATAATGTATAAGATCCACGGCGTTGTGTTTTTATCGTTGAATTGTACATTGGGCGATTTTCCGGATGACAACATGCAAAACTATTTCAAAAAACTCAATTACCTTATACTTCCCGCAACTCTAAATAAACAGTCATCAATATTTATAGCATCCTCAATAAGCGATAGAGTCCATATATTAAAATACCTTAATAATTACGTCATCAATTAGGCGTCATTTTCGTTAATTTAACGTCATTTTTGCAATTTTGACGATATTTTTGTCAATCTGGGGGAACTGTCGCCAAGTTGAAAATACTTTGCTAAATTTTTCGCTGAGTTTGCTAAATACATCACCAAATGTTACAGACAAACGGAGAGAAAAGTATTTCTCATATACTAGAAGGTATGCCAGTCATATGACGGAAATCAGAATTTGGGAGACATTCCTTCCCATTTAGCGTCATTTTTATCAGTTAGGCGACATTTTTGTCATTTTCGGAACATTTAAAATAGTCACCACGTTGGTGACATCCCGCTAAATTTCTCGCCAAATGTTACGGACGAACGGATAAATGCGTTATTTTTATAATCTACGCTTATGGTCTTTCCAAGATATTAAACTTTCATCATCCAGGCGTCATTTTCATTGATTTAGCGTCATTTTTCTTAATTTGGCTACATTTTCGTTAATTTAGGAACATTTACAAAAGTCGCCACGTTGCCGACATTCCGCTAAAATCTCGCCGAGCGTTATGGACGGAGATATAAGTTATTCTTGTAGCAGATAAATGACTATTAGAGTCCACATACAAAAGTATTACCTAAAGTATCTTTTCACATGAATGGAACTAACTAGATCCATGAGAACGATGTCAACCAAATTTATTGCATGATATTACTTATATAAAATGAATATATTTCACAATAGGTAATATTTTTTTTATTTTATATGACTTTTTGATAATTTTTTTAAATATGTGCAATATCTCGAGAACGGTTTGTGTTAGCGTTCTAAAATTTATGTCAATCGTTTTCTAATGAAAAATTACATAAGAAATGTCTATTTGCGTAACTATATTCGTGACTTTGATTTTTTGACGATTTTTTCAAAATTTCACTCGAAAATTTAGGGAGGTTCTGAACATTCGATTGCGTATAGAAACAATAGGCTTCCAGTATTCATGGATTGTAATTTTTGTACCAAACTTCGTTCTAATCGGTTCATTTGTTCGTCAGTTATCATCTCCACAGACTCACTAACACACACACACACTTTCACACACACACACAGACATAATCTTAAAATGTCTGATTCGTGTTCAGGGCTACTTGAAACGTACTCTCCCGTCGAAAACTCGAATTCGAATTTTCGACCCCATCATAATACTTTCCTTATACATTATATGTATATAAGAAAAGTAAAAATGTCCAGTTATCAAATAAAAACAAACATTGAATTAAAAGTGCAAATTCAGTGTTATTTTGTGCAATTAAACTCAATTTAATGAATTATTAAAGAAATAAAGAGAAAATGAATTTAAGTTTGCAGGAAAAGTTATGTGCTGCCCATATCAGATTTTTATTTTCCTTATATACATAATGTATGTAAAAAGGAAAGTATTGCGACGGGGTCGAAAATTCAAATTTGAGTTTTCGACGGGAGAGCACGTTTCAAGCATCCCTGATCACGAATCGAACATTTTTGAAGTAATGTCTGTGTGTGTGTGTGTGTGTGTGTGTGTGTGTGTGTGTGTGTGTGTGTGTGTGTGTGTCAGTAAGTCTGTGGAGACGATATCTCACGAACGAATAGAGCAATTCGAATGAAATTTGGTACAAAAATCACAATCCGTGAATACTGGAAGCCTATTGTATTTAAAAGCAATCGAATGTTCAGAACCCCCGAAATTTTCGAGTGAAATTTTGAAAAAATTATCAAAAAATCAAAACCTCTAATAAAGTTACGCAAACAGACATTTCTTATGTAATTTTTCCTTAGAAAACGATTGGCATAAACTGTAGAACGCTAGCATGCACCATTCTCGAGATATTGTACGTTTTTCAAATAAATTTATCATAAAATCCCATAAATTAAAAAAAATATATTAACTTTTGAGAAACATGTTCATTTTTCATATGTAATATTCAGCGATAAATTTAGTGACATCATTGTCGTGAATCTAGCTCGTTCCATTCATGAGAAAAGATACTTTGAGTAATACTTTTGTATCTAAACGCCAATAGTCATTTATCTGTTATAAGAATGACTTATTTCTCCGTCCACAACGATTGGCGAGATTTTGGCGACGAATTTCACGGAATGTCGCCAACTTGGCGATTCTTTAAAATGTTACCAAATTAAGGAAAATCTCGCCAAATGGATAAAAATAGCATTAAATCAATAAAAATGACGACTAATTGACGATGATTCAATATCTCGGAAAGAATATAAGTATCTACTATAAGAATATCCGATTTTTTTTACTGTAAAAGTAGTAAATTCATTGCATTATATGCGGAAAATCGTGTGCTGCCCACATCAATTTTTTTAAATTATTGATGTTGCAGTCACAAATTGAGAGAGTCGCATCAAGTTCCATGCGATTCGTTCCATCGTTCATTGAAATTTCGTGTGGACATATACACGGACACACACGCATACATACAAATATCACTTCACATACATTCCAGCATCCGTGAATTTGATGTTCTTGGACGTATAAGTTCGTTCAGAACTCGAATTAAAATTTTTGACTCCATCACAATACTTTCCCTTTACATCATGCTGCGTATATAAAGAATTTACACATTCTTTATACCAGTAATAGCCTTTGAACCTGTTCATGTTAAAAAACGTAAAACTTAATGTAAATTTTAATGCAATTTAAAGAGAATTGGATTAATGCAATTTAAAGAGAATTCATAATTATTTACATTATAATAGTCTTTCCTATAATGATGTACTCTATGCTGTAAACAAATTATAAAATACAAGATGAAAGACTAAAATTTAATTAGCATCTGACCTTTCTTGCATTTTTATGACTCCCCTTTTTTTCTTCATGAAAACAGAAAAAAATAATTAGAACAAAAAAAATTGCGACACAAGATGCTGACGGGTTAAGAAATATGGCTTAATTTCTTGTGATTCAAAAGAAATACTAATCAGTAATCAAAGTGTTTTATTTCTAATTAATTCTTGGAACAATTTTGTTTCTTATTTTAATCGTCTTCCAGCCCTCCTACCTCTTTCACATACCACTAATCGTTGCTGATTTGTGGCAACAGAAAATTAAAACTAATGAATAAAAGTAAAGGATTTTTTTTTTCTGTATCGAATTATTTTTCAAAATTTTCTTTTACCTTGAGCATTTTTAAAATCGAATGTTTATTGCTCGACAATAGAGCCGAAGATAAAACTTCCCTAATTAGGTATTTCATTAAAAATTGACGATGAACATTTTTTTTCTGGGGAAGAGGGGGGAGGGCTGAGCGGGTGATGAATGTTTTCGAATATTTTTCGGCTTCTTTGTACTTTTCGATAGAGAAATATTTTCGAATTTTTTCATTAATGAACAGCAATGCATTTTTTCGTGACTTAGATAAAAGTGAATCTAATTCTTTAGACAATGGAAAACGAAAATTATCTTTATTCTTCTACGAAAAAACAAAATACGAGAATAGAATTTTTATTGCGTGGTAATAAATGTTATAAATGAATTTTTCTACGTTGTTATTTTATATATTTAATGGTTAGTTAATGACTGTTTATTAATTTCAAAACCGTAATCGTTGATTAATGTTTCTATCCCTTCAGACTTTAGCTCTTGCTTTCAATAATAATTGAATTTTAACCTGTTTTTAAGATTAAAAAAAACTGATGTGGGCAGCACATGACTTTCCTTATATAATGCAATGAATTTATTACTTTTACAATAAAAAATAGGATATTTTTATAGTAGATACTATAGGATATTTTTATAGTAGATATTCTTTCCAAGATATTGAATCTTCGTCAATGAGTCGTCATTATCATTGATTTAGCGTCATTTTTATCCATTTGGAGAAATTTTCGTTAATTTGACTACATTTGAAAAAGTCGCCAAGTTGGCGACATTCTGCCAAATTCGCCGCCAAAATCTCGCCAATCGTTATGGACAGAGAAATAAGTTATTCTTATAGCAAATAAATGACTATCGGAGTTTAAATATAAAATTATTGCTCAAAGAATATTTCTCATGAATGGAACGAGCTAGATCCACGAGAGTGATATCACCAAATTTATCGCATAATATTATATATGAAACGTGAACATGTTTCTCAACAGTTAATATTTTTTTTAATTTATGGAATTTTTTAATAAATTTATTTAAAAAATGTGCGATATTTCGAGGACGGTTCGTGCTAGCGTTCTAAAGTTTATGTCAATCGCTTTCAGAGGAAAAATTACATAAAAAATGTCTATTTACGTAACTTTATTAAAAGTTTGGATTTTTTGATGATTTTTGCAAAATTTCACTCGAAAATTTAAGGGGGTTCTGAAAATTCGATTGTGTTTAAAAACAATAAGCTTCCAGTATTCATGGATTGTAATTTTTGTACCAAATGTCATTCGAATCGCTCCATTCGTTCATGAGATATCGTCTCCAGACCCGCGGATACACACATACACATACTTTCACTCAAACACACACAGATATCACTTCAAAAATATTCGATTCGTGATCAGTTATGCTTGAAACGTACTCTTCCGTCGAAAACTCGAATTCGAATTTTCGACCCCGCCACAAAACTTTCCTTATACATTATATTAAGCACATATAAGGAAAATAATAGCTGAACGATAGAAACTATCGTTCAGTCAGTCGTTCGTTTTCAGTTTGACCGAGAAAATGCCTCTCTCTTATTTTGGCATTCAGATCCAGAAAAGTTTCAGACAACGTCGAAGTTCGATATATAGGCAACTGATGTCCCTGGCTCGGCGAAATTTCTTTTAAAATTCGAATTAAAGTAATTATTGCATTTTTAAAGTTAAAAAAGATCATTTTCCGCCCTTTTGTCAAATTAAATGTATACTTTATTTGCCGCAGACATCTGAGAATAATTCGAGAGAAAGTGTTTTGATTAAGTCGCAGATGTTTCATCTGGGGGATAAAACAGCTGATTGCCCACTGAATGCATTTAATTATGTGCTTCATAATTTTGCGAATTTAAAAGATTCCATCCCACTTTTTTATTTGGTACTATATTATTATTACTATGAGTAGTATCGTGCGAAAAAAAATTTGACCTAAATTGAATGAAAATCCGCTGAGAAAGCAATACTATTTTGAATTTTACTTCGGTGTTAATTATTCCGAGTTTTTATTTCTTTGCATCAAAAGAATAATTTTAGTTCAAAACAGGCGATTTGGAAATTGAGTGGTGTTATCTGTATCATTACTATCCTTATATACATAATGTATAAGGAAAGTATTGTGACGGGGTCGAAAATTCGAATTCGAGTTTTCGACGGGAGAGCACGTTTCAAGCATCCTGATCACGAATCAAACATTTTTGAGGTGATGTCTGTGTGTGTGTGTGAAAGTATGTGTGTGTGTGTGTGTCAGTGAGCCTGTGGAGACTATATCTCACAAACGAATGGAACGATTTGAATAAAATTTGGTACCAAAATCACAATTCGTGAATACTGGAAGCCTATTGTTTTTAAGCGCAATCGAATGTTCAGAACCCTCTAAATTTTTGAATGAAATTTTGAAAAAATTATCAAAAAATCAAAACCTTTAATAAAGTTACGCAAATACACATTTCTAATGTAATTTTTCCTTAAAAAACGATTGACAAACTTTAGAACGCTAGCATGAACCGTTCTCGAGATATTGCACATTTTTCAAATAAATTTATCAAAAAATCCCATAAATTAAAAAAAAATATTAACTGTTGTGAAACATGTTCGCTTTTCAAATGTAATATCATGCGATAAATTGGGTGACATCATTCTCGTGGATCTAGCTCGTTCCATTCATAAGAAAAGATACTTTGAGTAATACTTTTGTATTTGAACGCCAATAGTCATTTATATGCTATAAGAATAACTTATTTCTCCGTCCATAACGCTTGGCGAGATTTTGGCAACGAATTTGGCAGAATGTCGCCAACTTGGCGAACTTGGCTTTTCTTAACTTGGCTTGTCACCAACTTGGCTTTTTTTAAATGTAGCCAAATTAACGAAAATCTCGGATAAAAATGAGACTAAATCTATGAAAATGACGACTCATTGACGAAGATTTAATATCATGGAAAGAATATAAGTATCTACTATATGAAAAACCTATTGTTTTTACTGTAAAAGTAGTAAATTCATTGCATTATATAAGGAAAGTCATGTGTTGCCCACATCAGAGTTTTTAAGTAGCGGACGTTTATTTAGGAACCGGGCAACGCCAGGCATTTAATCCTATAAATAAAGCCTTCATTTATAAGGTCTTTGTTCTCGACCAATGATCCCCTGACCAGTACCGAAGTAACCAGTCAACGAAAATTGAAATCCAAAGAAATATGAAGAAAGCATGTGAATATTATTATTAATAAAGAACTTTTGGCTAATCCAAGCCCCCCCCCCTCCCTGACAACATAGTACTCTTTCGAGTAAGTAAAAAGGGCACATCGTACACTATACTAATTATTAGGCTTAGGATATTTATGATTATGCACATTTTTTGGCAATACCAGAACGTTGTTTTTTTTTTCTTCCTTTCATTTTGTAGTGGTTTTTATGTTTTTTCTGAAGGCACAGGAACTGTAAAGGTAGCATTTCCTGTTTATTCTGTGTTTTATTTCATAGGTCTTGTGCTGGTTCTTAAAATGAATGGTTTCAGTTCACACGATAGTTAACAGATTAAATTATATTTTTTTAATTATTTCCTTTTTTGTTTTATGCACAGATTTTTGTTTCTTTTTTACTTTCCCTTTAATACATGGTATTGCATAGGGAAAGTATTGGAATTCTGTCGAGAATCGCAATTCAAGTTTTCTGCGTATCTACACGTTTTGGTGAATGCACGTCTATGTGTGTGTGTCTGTCTATGTAATGTATGTGCCCATTCTAATTCAAAAAGTAATTGATCAAATTTCATAAAAATTGTTAAAAGATCTCGATAATTTTCATAAAGTCTAGATTTTGGTAAGATTTGTGATGAAAGAACCTTTTTTTTTTTTTTTTTTTGCGAAATGGCCCGCAAAAATCGCTTATTCCTAGCTAAAAAAAACTAATTTATCAAATATAGCGAAGAACTAATTAATCGCGACTTTTGCTCTTTGTACGCGTTCGTTAACATGGGATAGCTAATTCAGTGGTAGAAAGAGAATTTGCTGCAAAATAGTCCATACATGCTGTTATCTGCAATAAGAGCACAATTCCAACTCCATAGATTTTGTAAGTATGAACTCAAGTTTTGTAGCCTCGCGAACAACTTAAACTCATTTTCTCAAGAAATTTGTAACCGGCAGGGTGATAGAACTGAATTTGTCGGCCCTGGGTAATTTATCACCTATTCCATGCTGATGAGAGCATAAAATGTTCAAAACCAGTCCATGCATGCTGTTACCTGCGCATTTCTAAAGTATAACACTTGAACTCGCAGACACCAAGGGCATTTTTCAAAAAATCCAAAACAGGTGTCAGCTGAGAGAGAAATACGACAACTATTGAACCCGATCATTTCAGCTACAGAAACTCTTCTGGTTAATTAAAGCAAAAACATTCAACAGCATTTCGCAAGTTTCTCCCGCACTCTTTAGACTGCTGCCATTCCGTCACTTGCTTCTCTGGACTACTCCTTCATTATTTGAGGGATTTTTGAATTTTTTAACCCTCGTTCAAATTTCCGATTTGCAGCAGCTTTTTTACTCTCTTTTAATTTGGCATTTCAATATTATTTCGTACAATCGAGTTAATTATTATCAGAAGTGGACAGTTTGGCAGAATGCCAAGACTTGTCTGTGGGGGGGGGGGGGGGGGGTTGTAATCTGCACATCGCAATAGCTGTGAAAATGTATTAAGACACAACCTTGCTTTAAAAAATTTAGTAGCTAAGTTGTAAAGCGATTCATTTTATTTAACAGTGCATGACGATTTGTTGAAAAGACTCGTCTTAATCGGAAATTGGCTCAATTATATTCTGTCTCGTGATACTATAAGTATGTTTCAGCTGTTTAGTCTGGTCGGGATAGCCCAGTGGTTAAAGAACGGGATTGCTCTTGGAGAACCCAAGTTTATTCCCAGCGCTGCTCAAACTATCCCTGTGTCCACGCGAAGTTCGGGTACTTTTAAAAATATGGGTCCGAAATTCCTTCCGAGAGGCTGGGGGTTGGGGAAGGAGGATACAGTCACTGTAGATGTCGCCCCCACTGGGTTGCGATCTAAATTGGGTGGCACTGTCCCGGCCGACCAAACAGATATCTTACAACTCCAGGTAGATGGAACGGCCTAAGTTAAAAAAAGAAAGCCTTTTAGGTCATCGTCGGGCTTTTAAAGTGTCAGAAATTACTTTCTGCGCCCTCTCACCACTTTATCCACATCTTTCGGAAAAATCGAAAATCCTGCTTCGTTAGGTTCTGTCCCGTGATTGATACTATAAATATACAGGAATTCAGCCTTAGAAGTCACAGTTTTTCGAATACCCTTAGTTTTTCCAGTTCCCAGTGAAGAAAATTGAATATCTGGTTCCATTAGGTTCTGTTTGTTTCGTGGTCGAAACTAATACATATATTTACAATTTTATATTTATATATACATATATATATATATATATATGTGTGTGTGTGTGTGTGTGTGTTGAAGTGTTGAAAACCCAGACCACACGACAGACCCGAAGGTTTACTGTAGCTAATTGTGTGGCCGGGAACTTTATTTTAGATTCAAAACATTACAAAACAGGTTAAAATTGAATCACAACACAGTTACAACAAGACAAATAAAAGAATGGCAACGACAAAACAAAACATAAAAACTATACAATACAATACAAGAGAGACATAAGAAAGAAAAAAAAAGGAAAGAGGAGAAAACCCCGAAGGGAAAAAACCCCCAAGCACTAATGTAGTATAACCATCAAGGAACTATATAAACAGCACAACAAAACAAACCACATAAACAAAACCAACTACAAAAACAAAGCAAAAACCTCCACCAAAAATGCGACACCTCAGGGGGGTCCAGAGAGCAGAGAAAATGTTAAAAGCAGAAGAGGCTCCCAGGCTGATTATGTAATTTTATTAGAAATTTCTCTGTGTGTGTGTGTGCGTGAAAATACATAAAAGTACAAAATAAATGCTGAAAAAAAATGTTAATATGGGGAGGAGGTGTAACAATAAAATAAAATAAATACATTAACTGGAGTTGTTGTTGAAACCCAGACCGTCCGACCCACCAGAAAGGTGTAAGGTAACTGTTTGGACAGCCGGGAAGTGCCACCCAATTTAGACCGGAACCCAGTGGGGGAGGCATCCACAGGGACCGTACCCTCCTTCTCCTGCCACCAACCTCTCGGAAGGACTTTCGGACCCACATGTTTAACGTGATCGTACTCCGCATGAACACGGTGGCAGTTTTGGCAGTGGCTGGAATCGAACTGAACATTAACTAGAGTGTCGTTCCTCGACTTTCTCATACCAGGATCCATTTTTAAGCAGTTTGTAATTTTTATTTTTATTTTTTATTTATTTATTTTGCAAATTTTACAAGAGAAAATTTGAAAAATCTGTATGATTGTTTTAAATGATCACAATTATAACATGTTACCCTTATTTTAAAAGGCTTGAAAAAAATCTTTCGAATGATACCATGCTTAATAATGTATCCCCGGGAGGTAACTTGCCTCCCTTAAGACGGAGGGCTAATAACTTCACGAGCACAAAAATTATATATCAGCTATTTTTCATTATACTAATTGAAACTATTAAGTTTCGTGATCATTGGTTAATGTATAACCCCTTTTATGCATGATTAGGCCTAATTTTGTCCGACGCTGTCATGTTAAAGAAATATAACTTTCGATAATAAATTTCGAAGTTTTCACTCGAATTTTAAAAAAAAAATCTATCTAATTCTAGATTTTTGCGATAATAAAGCCAGATATAAAATTTCGTGAAAATCCATCAACATTTGTGGCCTTTATCGTGTACACAAGATATCGACCACAGGCAAGACAGACAGGCATCACTCCAAAAAGAGTCAGAACGTGTTCAGGAGATTCTTCTAAAACATACATTGGTATCAAAATCTCGAAATCGAAAATTTTCGTGACAACAATATACTTGAAAGTGTGAAAAAGTAACGATAAGGAAGAGCTTCTGTCGAAACAACTATCAATTGATTAGGACTCGTAATATTTCCAAAGAAACCAGCTGCTTTCTGTACTTTACAGCTATTTCATGACAGCAAATAATAAATTTGCGAGTCAACCAGCCAAAAACGAAGTTAAAAATAATAAAAAAATCTGATGTGGGCAACACACGACTTTTCTTATATAATGTAATGAATTTACTACTTTTACAGTAAAAAAAATTGGTTTTTCTTATAGTAGATACTAATATTCTTTCCAAGATATTGCATTTTCGAGAATTAGTCGTCATTTTCATTAATTTAGAGTCATTTTTATCCATTTGGCGAGATTTTCGTTAATTTGGCAACATTTCAAAAAGTCGCCAAATTGGCGACATTCCTCTAAATTCGTCGCCAAAATCTCGCCAAGTGTTATGGACGGAGAAATAAGTTATTCTTACAGCAGATAAATGACTATTGGCGTTCAAATACAAAAGTACTACACAAAGTACATTTTCTCGTTAATGGAACGAGTTAGATCCATGAAAATGATGTCACCCAATTTTTCGCATGATATTACATATGAAAAGTAAACATGTTTCTCAAGAGTTAATTTTTTTTTTAATTTATGGGATGCTTTTAATAAATTTATTTGAAAAATGTACAATATCTCGAGAACGGTTCATGCTAGCGTTCTAAAGTTGATGACAATCGTTTTCTAAGAAAAAATTACATAAGAAATGTCTATTTGCGTGACATTATTAAAGGTTTTGATTTTTTGATGATTTTTTCAAAATTTCACTCGAAAATTTAGGAGGGTTCTGAACATTCGATTGTATTTTAAAACAATAGGCTTCCAGTATTCATAAATTGTGATTTTTGTACCAAATTTCATTCGAATCGCTCCATTCGTTCGTGAGATATCGTCTCCACAGACTCACAGACACACATACACACACAGACAGACATCACTTCAAAAATGTTCGAATCGTGATCAGAGATGCTTGAAACTTGCTCTCCCGTCGAAAACTCGAATTCAAGTTTTCGACCCCCTTCATAATACTTTCCTTATACATTATGTATATAAGGAAAGTAATTAACAGGAATGCCATAAGAAATGCATGTAAATGAATTATCTTACCATGTGCTTATCCCAAATAGGAATGCTTGAATAAGATTAGAGCGTTATACAACCTTCAAACCAATCCGGAAAAATACACAATACCTGTTGGGTTAGGGGGGGGGGGGGCAGATCTTATTGACAACAGCCAGAATTCGATAGCACTCGAAACATGGATACGAAATCCTCACCCCCCCGCAATACCCTGAAGCGTTAAAGCCTTAACCTTCATGGCAAGGCGCATAAAAATTAATAACACAGTCACAGATCCCGCTTGTGGGATACTGTTTTAAAAATTAAATTCAATAAACTAAACAATCATATAAACATTACCTAGAATATAAATTAATAGAGACAATTAATTACTAACTACTGTATCGCATAAGTTATCAAATATACAATACGCTAAAAGTCATCCTATTGTTACACACTCTCACTAGAGTGTGTTTTGAAAACCATACGGAGAAAACACCCGTACAGCAACCTTTTCAATAATGTGAGGGGGTAATAGGAAATGTTGCCATGTGAAGTTCTGAGGATGAGTTGTCAGATTGGGCGATTTATCGCTAATATGGGGGCTTTTCAAAGGTTCAAGAAACACCTCGAGATAACGAATATTCTGCGAAATATGAGAGATTTTTGGAAGTTTCTATAAAGGATCTATACTCAGTTGGAATGATGGATCAGATGGAGAGCAGTTGATGTTATACGAGTTCATTGAACTGTGATATCCGTCAATGGTTTGAGATTAGTATAAGCTGTTTTGTCACATTAGTGGAGCAGGGGCGCGGTAGCCCATTGGTTAGCGCGCTGGAGTTGCACTCGGTGGGCCCGGGTTCGATTCCAGCCACTGCCAAAACTGCCGCCGTGTTCATGCGGAGTACGATCACGTTAAACATGTGGGTCCGAAAGTCCTTCCGAGAGGTTGGTGGTAGGGGAAGGAGGGTACGGTCCCTGTGGATGCCTCCCCCACTGGGTTCCGGTCTAAATTGGGTGGCACTTCCCGACCGTCCAAACAGTTACCTTACACCTTTCTGGTAGGTCGGACGGTCTGGGTTTCAACAACAACAACAACAACAACATTAGTGGAGCATTTACTGGCTGATCTACTGTACCTGACAGTTGCTTAGTTATCGTGTAAGATAGTTATCGAGCTAATTGCTGTGCTGTGTTCCTATTTACGATGTGTTTGTAAATAAACGAGTTAATTATCCAATTATCCTGAAATTCGGACTCATTCTTGAATCCTGATCGCACGTCCGCGATTTGAGAGGTTATACGTCTTGACACTATTTAAAGTACATTAAATTATGTATTAAAGTTATAAGGCTTATACATTTAATTTAATATGAATTAATATATATGTAAAGTCTTGTAAAGAAAGTCCATTATACGCCCAAACTGCTGCTCAAAGGGTGAAAAGGTTTAGAAAACTTTATATAAAAGTGTGTCGCCGATTCAGGAAAAAAAAATCTGATGTGGACAGCACATGACTTTCCCTGCAGACTCAAATTCCTATTTTCTTTATGTCATTAATATTTCATTAGATTGAGTGTAATTCCACCAAATAACGCTAAATTTGCATTTTTAATTCAATTTTTGTTTTTATTTGGTAATTGGTCAATTTTTCGATAGCGGCGTAATAAAAATGAAAGAAATCTCAAATATCTTAAGAACGGTTAGTCCTAAAGTATAATGGAGTGTGTTATATTTTTTTCCTCGTCAAAAATTGCGTATAAAGGAAGAATTTAATTGATACATTTAAGCATACGTAGTCTTTTTTTTTTTTTTTTTTTTTTTTTTTTTTTGTAGATTTTGACTAATTTTGCGGGCCATTTCGTAAAAAAAGGCAGGTTGTTCTTTTCCGAATCGTACCAAAATCTAATCAGCACCAAAGTATCCTTCAAGTAACTTACCTACCAAATTTTGTAAAATTTGATCAATTAGTATTTTAGCTAGAGTGGATACATGAAATTTTTACTGGCCATTTCGCAATAAAAGGCGGGTTCTGTTTTTATGAATCTACCAAAAACTGATCAGCACCAGGGTCTCACCCATGTGACTTACTTACCAAATTTTATGAAATTCGGTCCATTAGGTTTTTTAGTTAGAGTGGATACATACATTGCACAGACAGACAGACACACACACAGACGTCACTCTAAAAATAGTTTTTTCGTATTCTAGAGGTCTCGAAACGTGTAGATCCGTCGAAAACTCGAATTGTGATTTAAGGTATAACTTCAATACTTTCCCTATACATTACCATGTATTGCAGGGAAAGTAAAAAGCGTCTCCTTCAGGACTTCCAAAAGCTTCCAAAGCTGGATCTGGTGTGTATTGATTGCGCTATTACGTGGTTCTTTAAAAGGATGTTATGTTTGGCCTACAAAACCTATTAATACATTTAATGAACTATTTATGCTGTTACTAATGAAGTATTTGCATTTTCAGATTATTTAAGACATCAGTTTGAGCGAATTTATTATATACTAGCAATATACCCGTTCTTCGGAGTATATAATATAAAGAAACTTGAAATTCACAATCATGTGCGAATTCCTATAGTATACTAAATGACAATGTTAATCAAAATATTCTATTAAAACATTTAATTTAATGCTCCTAAAAAGAAGTTTAAGAATCTCTGTTCACGCTATACAAAATTATCTTCACGGGCAGATCTGAAGAATAAAACATCCTGGTCCCTCTTGTAAACAAATTTTCAAAAAATATGAAATTGAATCAAATAAAAGTGCTAGAATTGTATGGGACCCGCACTACTTATATTAGCGAATATTAGAAGATATACCCGTGTATTAGTAGAAGATTACACGTACTACAACATATGAATTTTTAAAATCTAGGCTAAAATAAAACAGATGACGTAGTAAATTGAAAATATCAATAATCCCGTAATCTTTAAACCTAAAGGCCGTAATTGATTCCAGTATATGCCAAACTGAAAGCGCTAAAATTGTATGGAAATATATACCCATACTACTTGTCATAGATTAGAAGATATGCCCGTGTGTTAGTAGAAAATTACCTTTAAACCAAACTAATGTAATCTTTAAACCCGAAGGCCGTAATTGATTATAATATTTGCCAATATATGTCTATATGCCAATATACCTGCACTACCTATATTCTCGTAGATTAGAAAATATACCCGTGCATTTGTAGAAAATTACCCGTTCTACGTACAGTATATGAGTTTCAACAATTTTTGCCAAAATAAAACAATAACGTAATAAATTGAAAATATCAATAATCACCGAATCAATAATCCCGGAAAATATCAATAATATTAATGTTTAAACCTGAAGACCGTTATTGATATATTCCAGTCAAAATTGTAATATCGGTCAAATTTATTTTATACGTATACATACATATCTTTATTATTTAAATCGTAAAAGATTTAATAAAAATCGTCTGCTGCATAAACGCATTGGATTTAAATCCATGACATAATTGTCTTCAAATAAATTGGCGGGGAAAATATTGTCTACATAATGCTATCTCTATGGGAGGTTTAATTGTGCGTTTTTAATTAATATCGAGACAACCCCTTGTCCTAGAAACTCGAAACATGGACTAAATTTTAAGTGGGGCTATTCCGAGGCTACCCACGACATTTCATTAAATTCGGTTCAGCCGTTCTCCCGTGATGATGAGACAAGCATACAGACAGACAGATTTTCAATTTTATTTATATAGATTTTTCATATTTTAAAATGAAATAGAGACACACCCCAGTAAATGTTGAGTGTAAGCACTTACACAATATATAAATATAATATAACACTGGGGGGTATATTTATTGGGCATATATTGAATAAAAGTCAATTGGAATAAATGAGTTTAATATCAAAATATTTTAATCAAAAATATGAAATGGTATTTTTTCACAATAAACATTTATATTTGGTTACAGTGTAGGTGTATAAGTCAACAGTTGGTGATGATTTTTTAATTCTTTTTTGTTGTTGTTATTATCAATTTCGCTCCATTTTAAAAAAAAAAATTCTCAACTCGCTTTTCTTAAAATTTTTGACGTATAGAAAAAGGTCACTTTAAGGACTTA
The DNA here is from genome assembly GCA_951213105.1 of Amaurobius ferox. NCBI lineage: Eukaryota > Metazoa > Arthropoda > Arachnida > Araneae > Amaurobiidae > Amaurobius > Amaurobius ferox. Next base: position 129,406,178 of record OX578140.1, read on the forward strand.
AGTAAAAATAGTACTTTACAGTGCTTTTGAAAAAAAAGGACTTTTAAACCCTTAAAAATGGAATGCGAGCATAAAATACGGAGATTTGAAGAACATGCCATAGAAACCTTGATAAAGTGCATTATCTGTAAAAATAGTTCATATAAAATGTTTCTTCAATCCCTTAAGCTTCAATCCTATTGAACTTTGTCTCAGTCCTTTAACATACACTTTAATATACCGACCATTCCTTGTATCGTATAAATTGATATATTGAATGTGACATAAGATACCACGAACTCTTCATTCAGTTTCTGATTGAGTCTACCACTAGTGAAAAGTGATGCGGCATATATCAGCCATTCATGCAACCCGGTCGCCTCAGCGACGGAAACCCTTCTGCTTAATTAAACCATAAACATACAGCAACATTTTGTAACTGCCAGCTTTTTTGGGCTGCTGTCATTCAAGAACGATTTGTTACCCCCACCCCCTCGCACTGCTCCCTCATTATTTCAGAGATTTTTCCCCCTCGTTGAAGTTTCCGATTTGTTACAAATTTTTCCTCTTTTAATTTGGGATCAGAACATTCTTTTGTACAGCCAAGTTAATTTTTATTAGAAGCGAAAGTTGGCAGTATTCCAAGACCGGGGGAGAAGCGCTTGTACAGTGTAATTAAATTCAGAACATCAAAAGATATGGCAGACACTAGAACACAGCTCACAATATTTCAAGTAAATCTCAAAAGTGCCAGTAAAAGTCTGGCGTGGTCAGTACTTGAGTTTCCTATCAAATTCATAATTCATTAAATTGAGATTGATTGCTTAAATTGACACTGTTATTTACTTGATATTATATCCAGTTTGTAGTTTTAATACGTCTTATTTTGTTATTAAGCAACTTGACACATTTATAACCAGTATTTCTTTCAGGCATACCTCCGGGGGGGGGGGCTAAGCCTGGAGATGATTATTCGCACATTTTATTTTAACCTAGTTTCTATTTATGTGGCAGCATGTCGATACATTTATATAGGGTGAAAATAAAATGTGTCCCCTCCTAAAGTTTCCTTAGCTCCCCCCCCCCCCCCGGCCAAAAAGTTCTGAAAGAAACACTGTTTATAACAACGACATTTCCTCAAAATTCCAAAAAAAAACGTAAATATCTCGAAAACGGTTCATATAGTTCTACAGTAGTGAAGTTAGTAAAAGTCGTTTTGCATTAAAAATTACGAGTAAAACAACAATTTAATTAATCAATTTCAACATATTCAGTCTTATATTTCAGATTTTAACTTTTTTTTTAAGGTCATTTTGCAAACAAATATAAGTTCTATTTACAGAATTGGTACCAAAATTTAATCAGCACCAAGGTAATCCATGAGTGATTTATTTACCAAATTTTGTAACACTTTGACAAATAATTTTTGAGTTGGAATGGATACATACGTAGCACAGCCACACAGACAGACACATAGACAAATAGGCAGGCACATATACACACACACAGACAGACGTCACGCTAAAAACAAGTTTATCGTGTTCTAGCGTGCATGAAACGGGTATATCCGTCGAAAACTCGGATCCCAATTTTCTGTGCACGGTGAAATGTAAAACCACACATGATGGGCCACGAATTTGATTCCCAGATATTGATAGCTGTACACGTTTTAAGCGTCCCTGAAGACGAAGCAACCCTGTTTTTATGCCTGTTTGCCTGCCTATCTGACTGAGACTGTGGGCAAGGTATCTATCGGTCAAACTAAATAAACATAATGAAATTTCTAACGATTCATGTCACAAAAATATTCGTCTTACATGTTATTACTTTTCATACTATACATGGTAATGTATAAGAAAAGCACTGAAATCGGGTCGAAAATCGCAACTCGTGTTTTCGACGAATCTACACATTTCGAGCAATGTAAAACACGAAAAACCTATTTTTAATGAGACATGTGTGTGTGTGTGTGTGTTTGTCTGTCTGACCGTTTCTCTCCCTGTCTGTATAATGTATGTACCCACTTTTACCCAAGAACTATTCGACGAAATTTTACAAAATTTCGTTAAATTTTAGTACGATTCGAAAAAATAAAACCGACATTTTTCCGCGAAATGACCCCAAAAATCTGAAATAAAGGACTATATTTGCTTAATTTTATTAATTAAATGTTTGTTGTGTGCGTAATTTTTGACACCGAAATGAATAAGATCGATCCCGTTACTGCAGTCTCAAGATATTTCATTTTTTCCCCTTTTTCTTCGTTTCATCTTCAACTGCAATTTTTCTTTTCGTGTGTAGCAGTTAAAATAACGGGATTTCCTTTTGCCTACTTCTATTACTTGCCACTCTGGAGACAAATTTAGAATGCGACCTCATCTTTAGATCTGTTATACAAAACTTCTAAAGTACAAATTTCTTAAGGTATAAAACTCCTGAAATACAAATTTCCTAGGATATAAAATTCATGAGATACAAATTTAGTGAGGTGCAAATCTCCTGAGGTACAAATTTCCTAGGGTATAAAACTCGTGAGATAAAAAATTTCCTGAGGTACAAATCTCCTGAGGTACAAAATCCTTGAAGATGATCACAAATAGAAAACTTTCTATTTCAGATTCAGCTTAAGAAATATTTGAGTAAGCATTAGTTAAACTTAAAAAGCTGTTCTTTTAAATTTAAAAAAGAAATTAAATTAAATCGAAAATTGTGGAGAAACTCTATCAGCTGCAGAAAAGGCGAGAACGAGGTGTCCAATTTTCCTTAGATAAAGTGTCTGAAATAGAGACTGCGTTTCTAAATCTCTCCAATAAACTCTTATGAAACTTTTTAATGACATTGCTACAGAAATATTGCTCTAAACAAATTATTTCACTCTGGGAAAATGCATGTTTTACTTTCCCTACAATAGATGGTAATGTATAGGAAAAGTATTGAAATTGTGTCGTAAATTGTAACTAGAGGTTTCGACGGAGCTACACGTTTCGAGCGCCCTAAAGCACGAAAAAACTATTTTCAGCGTGATATCTGTGTGTGTATGTGTTTGTGTGAATGTGGGTGTGGATGTGTCTGTCTATGCAATTTATGTATCCATTCTAACTCAAAAACTAATTGACGAAATTTCATAACATTTTATATGTAAGACACTTGTGGGTTACTCTGGTGCTGATTAGATTTTGGTACAATTCAGAATAAAAAAATATGCCTTTTTTGCGAAATGGCCAGCATGAATTTTATGTATCCACTCTAACTAAAAAACACATTAACTGAAGACTTATTTCACCGTAGTGAAAATCTATTTAGTAATTTCGTCCCTTCACGGCGATTCTGATACTGATTAGATTTTGGCACAATTCGGAAAATTTTTGATTTTGAGCGAAATGGCCCGTAAAGATCGGGAAAATGTGTTCTCGAGATATTTTACTTCTTTTTGGAATTTTGAAGAGCTGAAGACTTTACAGAGCATTAAGTTCCCAAATGAAACAAATATGCTTATTAAAACCGCAAACTGGATATAATATCAGAAAAGTGTGCAACGTATTTTCTGCAATTAAACTCAATTTAATGCATCATGAAATATAAAATAAGAAAATTGATTTGAATTTGTGGGAAAGTCATGTGCTGCCCACATCAGAATTTTCACTTTCCCTACAATACATGGTAATATATAAAGAAAGTTTTGGAATCGTGTCGAAAATCACAACTCAAGATTTCGACGTATGTACACGTTTCGAGCACTGTAGAACCCCAAATATATTAAAACTATTTTTAGAATAACGCCTATCTGTCTGTGTGTGTGCGTGTGTGTGTCTGTGTGTGTGTAATGTATGTATCCACTCTAGCTCAAAAACTAATTGACCAAATTTCGCAAAATTTGATAGATAATTTACTTGTAGAGTACCCCGGTGATGATTAGATTTGGGTACGATGTAAAAAAAAAGATTCTGCCTTTTAATGTGAAATGACAAATTTTTTTCTCTAGCTAGGGTTGATACACATTTCACAAAATTTGGTAATTAAGTCACTTGTGAATTACCCTGGTGCTAATAAAATTTTGGTATGATTCGGAAAAAAGAATCTGCCTTTTTAACACTTTAGATAGCTAAAAAGTGTTTATGACTTTGTTCATTCTGTCTGTCTGTCCGTTCGCACGATAACTACAGTAAAAATGACTTTATCTAAATGAAATTTTAGTACGTTGTTCAGACGGTCTGTGGGACCTATGGGAATGTAAATGAATAATAACACCCAATTAGTTTTGGACTGAACCCGGTTTGAAAATATGAAATACACTGAGCCCTATCGGGCCTAATTTTTCAAACATGTTTTAAGTGAATTTCAAATTCACAAATTGCTTCGAAAATTTTAGGAAATATTTAAATTACCCCATAAAATATATGAAAAAAAATTTCAGCAAAATATGTTCGGTAGTTTTTAAATAAAAATTAAAATAATAACTGCATCCATATTATATGAGGAGATCACGTGACCCACTTCAAAATAAAATATTGCATCCATCTTGCGTCAAAATCGTGATTTTTAAAAATCTTTTTAATTTATATTTAGTGTCGTATCCGTCCTAAAACCGCTTTATTTTTACTTAATTTCTGTGCATCTATAGTCTGAAACAACGCAATTAGACTATATTTGAGTTTAAATGATCATCAAAATTTGATTATTTCTACAACGAAGACTAATTTTCACAATTGGAGAATGTAAACATATCAAGCTGTTAGATGAGTTGTATAAGAATTGCTGAATTTCTTTAATGCAAAATTATTTAGCTTTGGAGTCTGCAATATAGCTGATATAAATGAAACATTCATTGATGTTATTAAGAGACACAAACGATTTTATAACGGACTTTTTCGATGAAGATTTAAGCGTAGAGTTAAATTACTTTTATCTCCATGGTTTTAAGTTTTTAAGTAAAATAAGTTATTGTAGTATTGTGATGAATGAAAGGAATGGAAAACAGTGCATGAATGAAATATTTACTACTTTTTCATAGAGAGCCAGGTGATTTATATTATGACGTCATTTGAATAAAGTTCATTTTTTTCGATGAAGTTTTAAGTTTTCAAATATAATAAATTATTGTAGTATTGTGATAATTTTAGATACATTACCGAGAAATGTATCGCATTTTAGAGAGGTTTAAACCAGGCAATTTATATTTCAATGCCGTCATTTGAATGAAGTTCATTTTTTTCGATGAAGGTTTAAGTTTTCAAATATAATAAATTAATGTAGTATTGTGATAATTTTAAAAATATCACCTCTGAATGTATCGCATTTTAGAGATGTTTAAATAAAATTGCATTGCAGTTGGAAAGTGTTTCATTATCAATGCTTTATGCATGATTGATATTTCTTGTTTTCTATTAAATGACCAGCAAAAATTGTCAAAATCTAAAATGAAAGACTAGGTATGCTCAAATCCAATAATTAAATGCTTATTTTATATTAAACTTTTGACGTCAAAAAACACAAGACTAACCCTATACACTAGGACTAACACTAGGACTAACACTAGGACTATACACACTAGGACTATACACTAGGACTAACCGTTCTCAAAATATTTTAGCTTTTTTCTGCATTTTTGCCACGTCGCTTTTAAAAATACGCCCAGTCGCCAATCGATAACAGAAATTGAATTAAAACTACAAATTGGGTTGGATTTCAAATAATTATCTGTGTTATTTTATGCAATTAATCTCAATTTAATGAATTACGAAAGAAAAATAAAAGGAATTTGAGTCTATAAGGAAAGTCATGTGCTGCCGACATAAGATTTTTTTCGATTGGTAAAAAAGAGGTCTGTAATTATCATTTTAAAAACAACAAACGATATATTTGTGACGATATATTAGTGCCATCTATCAGAATTTTTTTACGATGTCAATTTTTTGTACATTATATAATTTTAAATTTAATTTGCGGACATTTCGATCGTTTTGTATAAGCATCTTATACATTTACATATAACACAAGACATAACATAAAACATAAATAACACCAGACGAAAGTTGTCTTTAAGGGGTGCAAACATTGATGCGGAACATATAAATCATTTATATAACTGGACCATCTGACCAGTCGAAACTCATCTGATTAATTAAACCATAAACACAGCGACATTTTGTAACTGCCAAATTTTTTGTTTTCCTTTTTTTTATTTTTTAGCTGCTGTCATTCTAGAACGATTTGTTACCCTTCCCCCATGTACTACTCCTTCATTATTTGGGAGAATTTTCCCCCTCGTTGAAGTTTCCGATTTGTTACAAACTTTTTCTTCTTTTAATTTGAGATCTGCGCATTCTTTCGTACAACTGAGTTAATTATTATTAGAAGCGAAAGGTTGGCACTGCGCCAAGATTGCTGGATCGAAACACTTGTGCAGCGTGATTGAACTCAGCAAGAGAATGAGGAAGACAGTACAGAAAATGATTTCGGAACAGCTGTTCTGAACATCAAAAATCCGTCTCCGTTATGCTCTGCTTCGTGTTCGATACTATAAGTGTACTTTGTTTCTTTCGACCCAGGCCATCCGACCTACCAGAAGATGTAAGGTATCTGTTTGGACGGCTCAATTTAGATAGGAACCCAGTGGGGTGGCATCCACATGGACCGTAGCTTCCTTCCCCTACTACTAACATCTCGGAAGGACTATAAATGTTCAAAGCTCTATAACCTGCCATGTCACCAAGAGGGCTTCTGGAGTGTGGGACCTGGAATTAATTTTAAAAGAAACCCTATTTTCTGCGCCTCCGAGTGGGAACTTCGGAGAATCATAAATCTGGCTTTGTTAAATTCTGTGCTGTAGTCAATATTATAAGTATACAATGATTCAGTCATCAAAGGTGCTTCTGACGAGTTTGGAAAGACATTTCTTAAAAAAAAACTGATGTGGGCAGCACATGACTTTCCTTATATAATGCAATGAATTTACTACTTTTACAACAAAAAAATAGGTTTTTCTTATAGTAGATACTTATATTCTTTCCAAGATATTGACTTTTCGTTAATTAGTCGTCATTTTCATCGATTTAGAGTCATTTTTATCCATTTGGCGATATTTTCGTTAATTTAGCACCATTTAAAAATGTCGCCAAGTTGGCGACATTCCGACAAATTCGTCGCTAAAATCTCGCCAAGCGTTATGGATGGGGAAATAAGTTATTCTTATAGCAGATAAATGACTATTGGCTTTCAAATACAAATGTATTACTCAAAGTATCTTTTCTTATGAATGGAACGAGCTAGATCCACAAGAATGATGTCACCCAATTTATCGCATGATATTACATATGAAAGGGAACATATTTCACAACATTTAATATATTTTTTTTAATTAATGGGATATTTTTATAAATTTATTTGGAAAGTGTGCAATATCTCGAGAACGGTTCATGCTAGCGTTCTAAAGTTGGTGTCAATCGTTTTCTAAGGAAAAATTACATAAGAAATGTTTATTTGAGTAACTTTATTAAAGGTTTTGATTTTATGATTTTTTCAAAATTTCACTCGAAAATTTAGGGAGGTTCTGAATATTCGATTGCGTTTAAAACAGTAGGTTACCAGTATTTACGAATTGTGATTTTTGTACCAAATTTCATTTGAATTGCTCCATTCGTTCGTGAGATATCGTCTCCACAGACTCACTGACACACACACACACACACAGACATCACCTTAAAAATGTTTGATTCGTGATCAGGGATACTTGAAACGTGCTCTCCCGTTGAAAACTCGAATTCGAATTTTCAACCCCATCACAATACTTTCCTTATACATTATGTATATGAGGAAAGTAAAAACGTTTTCTCCGATCTCAAGAGGGAAATCGAAATTACGGGTCTGTTAAGCTTTGTCCCATGGTTAATGCTATAAGTGTTGTTGTTGAGACACAAACCGTCCGACCTACCAGAAAGGTATAAGGTAACTGTTTGAACGGCCGGGCAGTGCCACCCAATTTAGACCGGAACCCAGTGGGGGAGGCATCCACAGAGACCGCACCCTCCTTTCCCTACCACCAACCTCTCGGAAGGATTTACGGACCCACATGTTTAACCTGATCGTACTCCACGTGAACACGGTGGCAGTTTTGGCAGTGGCGGGAATCGAATCCGGGCCTACCGAGTGCAATTCCCGCGCACTAACCACTGGGCTACCGCGCCCGTGATGTTATAAGTGTTGTTGAGACCCAGACCGTCCGACCTACCAGAAAGGTGTAAGGTAACCGTTTGGACTGCCGGGAAGAGATGCTATAAGTGTCGAAAGCACAGGCCAACCGACTCGTCCGAAGACTAAGAGTAGCAAATTGGATGGCCGGGAAAAAATGCTATAAGTGATGCTATAAGTGTTGAAGACCCAGACCGTCCGGCTCGTCAACAAGGACTTGAGCATTTATTTGGACGGAAAGATTCAGCTTTATCGGTCACCAGGGGACTTCCGGAGGGTCAGGAAAGACACAAATGCAGTAGATATATTTATACAGATATTCGAAATAATATATTTTGTGGAGTCAATAATTTGAAGTAATTTTAAATTTCCTGATTTGGTGGCTGATATTAAAGGCAGATCTCGTCTACATAATACAACGCGTAAGTTATTATCCCACTAAACTGTTTGTACTAGAGTATATAATGTTTCGATAATTATAAAGAAGGAAAATACCAGAACGCGGATATAAAAAAAAAATTATAGGAACAGCCCAAAAACAAGTCTCTGCATTAAAACAAGAAAAATATCTGATGTGAACCGATAAGGACTTTCCCTACAAGCTCAAATTCATTTCAGCTTTATTTCTTTCATAATTCATTAAATCAAGTTTAATATCTTAAGTTAGTTTATAGATTATCCGGGTGCTGATTAGATTCTGATACCATTTGGAATAACTTGCCTTTTTTTTTTTTTTTTTTTTTTTTTTTTTTGCGAAATGTCCCGCAAAAAAATCGTCAAAATCTTTAATACGGAAATAAATATGCTTAATTTTTATTGATTAAATGGTTATTGTGTTCATAATTTTTAAAGACATAAGAATAAGACTGACTTTTTTTCTCTAGAATCAACCGTTCTCGGGAGATTTAATTCGTTTCGTGGTTTTTGCAAGCTGGCGATGTTTCATAATGCAATAAATGATGAGATGAAAATAAAATATTTTAAAACTGTGTATATAATTGAATATAATTTTAATATACATGTCATTTTACAATATGCATGCCACTGCAATATACATGTCATTAAATTGTCATTCAATATACATGTCATTACATTGTCATTCAATATACATGTCATTACATTGTCATTCAATATACACGTCATTCATCAGATTTTTTTTTTACTTTAGAGCAATATTTCTTGAACCTTCTTATGAGACTGTGAAGAGTTTCAAAAGAGGTCATTGAAAAGTTTCTACAACGTTGCCTCAAATTCAGACGGTTTATGAGTTAAAATGGAAGTCTTGCCTATTCTCGCTTTGCCTGCAACTGATCCAGTTTCTCGAAAACGCTCTACTACCCCGTGATATTTTACCTGTTAGAGGTTGTAGAACATGAGCATGTCTTCTGAAATTCTTCAGTGAAACACTCATAAGAATGACTTGAAATATATTGACTTAAAATAAAAAAATGTTTCACTCTGGTAAAACGCCATGTTCTACGATTAATGAAAAAATGGTCGATAACACCTTCATATTTACTTTTTTTTTTTAAATATGCATCAAAATTTATATTTTTTACTTTATCTGATATGCACAGTCAAGTCACGTTATTGTGACCACCAGCTAATATCCGGAGTAACTGTCGAGTGCAGCGCGGATAGCAGATAGCCGGGCTGAAAGTGGCTCAATAAGATGCTGGAAGGTATTCACAAGTATGTGGAGCCGTGCTGACTGTAGTGCATCTGACAGGTGCTTGAGGGTGGTGGAGAATCCATAGAGCGAACAGCTCGATCAAGGTAATCCCATAGATGCTCATTTGAGTTTAAGTCTGGGGAATTAGGGGGCCAGGGAAGTAGAGTCTTCACCGTGCTTTTCCAACCATTCTGGGACAGTTCTCGCTGTGTGACACGTCACGTTGTCGTGCTGGTAGATCCCATCCGCTCCATCGAAGGCAATTAGCATGTATGGGTGTACGTGGTCTACAAGGGTGGATTCATAACGAATTCAGTTCATAGTGCCCTCCACAGGTATGAGTGGACCTAGAGAATGCCAAGAAAACTTTCCCCAGACCTTAGCGCAGCCCCATTGCCTTGTGGTCGTCCAAAAATGGTTGATGAGTGTTTGTTTTCCGGTATTTAACATCTTATACGCCAACGTCCATCCGTTCGATGAAGCGGTAAACTTGACTCATCGGGAAAAGCAATCTTTTGCCAATCGGCGGAGGTCCAATTCCGATACAGCCTTGCAAATGTAAGCCTTTTCTGCCGATGCACCTTCGTTAACACAGCAGAGTTCGCTAAACTGTTGTCTTAGACACACTTCCGGTAGCCCTCTGTTCATTCGGATAGTGAATTGCTCCACTGTATCGTGGTCCATCAGCCCTCACGAACCTTCGGAGCCGACGTTCGCCCACCTTTCACATTAATGGCGCGTGGTGTTCCACAGTTTCCACGTCACTTGTTCGCAATGGTGCCATTTCTCCATTGACGATACACTTTAACCACAGCAGCCCGCAAACAGTTCACAAGCTGCGCTGTTTCGAAAATACTGCCACCCTTTGCCCGAAACCCAAAAATCATCCACTTTTTCCAAATCTTATAAATCGCTTCTTTTAGCCATGACATCAACAAGTGATGTGTTTTGAGAATGCTTACACCACACCTTATATACCCACCAAGCCAGCTCTCGACACGTGCCTTCTTTCATTAGCTACGTACTGTGCACGTCATAAGAAGGAGGTGGTCACAGTAATGTGATTCGATCCTGTAAGTAATGGCCACTGGTTTTAGCCTCGAAAATGGCGAGTGCTTTCTTCTAGCATGGTAATAAATTTTGATGTGCGCCATTTTTCGATCCCCCTAGCGAGAATAATGTTAACAATGACACTTGTCGAATTGTTTTAAGAAATAATGTCTTCAATTCCATATTATTTCTGCAGTTTCATCAAACATAAATGCCGTAGCCTCTTGGCAGCCTAAATTCTTTTGGAATCGACTTCTACGATATTCCAGTCAGTAAGGTCTTGAATACACTGTCCACACCTAACTGATAATTCATTCTCATCTGTATCCGGCTATCTGTCCGTATGAAGAACGAGTCCTGACCCTTCCCTCCCTTCTGATAACTGCTTCTTGAGCCTTGACGAATGACTTCAGATGGCTTCTTTTCCATGATTCATGAATGCCTCAATCGAAGAAACACAAATAGGGAAAAAAATGGTGTTATATATATTCTGTATAATACATTGACAGTATCGTATAAGTGCGATTGTATATACATTGATACCATTAGTGGCGACACGTCAAACTTCAAATATTGCCTCGCGACTCGTTCTCGATGCCGTGCGTGTTAAACCTTTACACAGTTACCTTAATTTATAATAATGTTCTAAAGTATTTGATGTTTTTTTTTTAAAGTTTTTTAAAATGTTTATCTTTGACATTTGTAATTTTATATTTTTAAATCTGTAATTTTCGTAATATGCAAATTTTGCTTGACGGCATTGTAATGTATTTAGGCATGCTGGCATTTGTTCTGATTCTATCATCACTGAGGAAGAGCAAGAAGATGTTCGAAAGCGCTCTGGCTTAAAATTATTTGTTGTTTGTCTGTAGGATAGTTTTTAATAAAGTGGCATTTAAATACTGCTTTTAAGATTTGTCATTTAATTATAGTTGATTCAGTGATATACATTGATATTTTAAATCTCAACAAAACATTTAATTTCATCCTTAAGTAGGCATACTTTACAATATCATATACACCCAATTTATTTTATTTCATGAAGCATTTATCTTTAGAAATATTCAGGGCGCTGTGCATATATTTTTTTCTTTTTTATAAAAATATTTTTTTTTTCTTAATATAAAAAATTGTCCAGAATCCACATTGGTGATTTTTTTTTTTTTTTTTTTTTTTGTTAGAGGGAAGAAACCATTGCGATCGGATTAGCAATATAGGTACTATAATACCCTAACACCTCCTGAATGTTTTCTGGGTATGGTTTTAGTGTATTTAAATTCTTTAGGATACAACACATAAAAAATTCTCCATGATTTTTCATGGGCACCCACTAGTATACAGGGTGTCCCAAAAATATTGAAACTCGTTTTAATTCTTTACCTGTTGGATATAAGTGGGCATTGTAAATTGCAAAAATGTTGAAAGTAAGGTAGGAAATAAGACTGCGTTCATGAAATAGTCCTCCGACTAATTTTCAAAGAATGACACTTTTTTAAATTTTTATACAATCCCCTTAGACAAATTGGATCAATCAGAAACTTTTTATTTTTAATATAACAAGATAATTAAAAAACCCGCATATCTGTATCTTTAAAATTGAGCGAGATATATTTAATTGAAAATTGAACACTGTGAATGGGGACCCTATATCAAATTAAAAATGTAAATTTGTGACATATCACAAAGATAAAACTGAATGATAATACATGGGATACCCAACGGCGTAGTGAATACCACTGCTTTATATTATCTCTGTCTGTGTAATGCTTCATTTAGATGCATTTGTGATAAAAAAATTTGACACATGATAACGTATTTTTGATCTAAACAATTTCCATCATCAATTTGTTTATGATCCCTATTTTCACTGATGAAACAGCCTTTCACATCGTACGGAAAAGTGGCATAAGTCAGATTTTTTTCCTTTATCACAATTCAGTTGATTTTAAAGATACAGAAATGCGGGTTTTTTAATGACCTTGTTGCATCAAAAATAAAAAATATCTGATTGACCAAATTTGTCTAAGGGGGTCATATAAAAATTTAAAAAGTGTAACTTTTTGAAAATGAATGGGAGGACTATTTCATTAACGTAGTCTTATTTCTTACTTTACTTTCAACAGTTTTGCAATTTACATTGCCCACTTATCTCCAACAGGTAAAGAATTAAAGCCGTTTCAATCTTTTTGAGACATCCTGTATAACATGCACTGAACGGACTGATTGGGTGATTAGGTGACGCATCAAAATTATCGAGTGCTTGCACTATATCTAAAATCTTGGTTTTTATAACATTTAATCCGTCTCAACTTTCATACTAAAGTAAAAATCTAAAAATTCGAATTAGGGTTGACGGTGCAAGGAGATGATCGAAACACTCGAAACCGCTTTACAAAATTATAAAGCACTTTCACTCCAGTCAGAATCTCGGTTCTGGTCTCATTCGATCCGTGTCAGCTGCCAGGTCAACGGAAAAATCTAATATTTTGAAAATTTGAATTACAACTGACGATGCAAAGGAATAATAAAAAACTCAATCACTTTGCTTAGTTATCGAGCACTTTCATACTTGTTAAGACTCTTAGTTTTGCTCTCATTCGATCCACCTCAGCTTCCAGATCAACGAAAAAATCTAATATTTCAAAAATTCGAATTAGGGGGACTATGCGAAGGAATATTTCAAAAAACTATTTAGTAATTCCACGCCAGCTGGAATCTTTGCTTTGGTTTCAGTCGATCCATCTCGGCTTCCATAGAAACGAAAAAATAAAAAAGTTTCGAAAATTCGAATTTGATGAAGATGTAAAAGGAACAGAATTATAAAATGTGCACCATTTAATGCTTACATCTGAAAGGATTTTTTATATTCAGTAAAGTTATTTGCAACTTTCACTAAGTGTGTAGGTGTCATAGCTAATGACCACTAACCATTTCAAATGCACGAAGCGCGTGTAAAAATATTAAAATAATTTTTGAAGCGATGAAAGTACGAAGTAAATTAGATACTTAGTTTTAAGTTGGACTCAATTTTTATTTTCTCATACGTAGTATTGAGAAAGTATTGTTTTGACAAAAATTTTCAATTTCAAGATTTTGATGCCAATATATGTTTTAGGATCTCCTGAACACGCTTTGACAATTTGAGTGATGTCCGTCTGTTTGTCTATCCGTTTATATGTCTGTGGTCGATTTCTTGTGTGCACGGCCATAATGGCGACAGAAATTACTGAATTTTCACGAAATTTGATGTCCGACTTTCTTATCAAAACGTTTAAAACTAGGTAGAATTTTTTTTTTAATTCGAGCAAAAACTTTAAATGTATTCGAAATTTTATATTTTCTTAACATGGCAGCATAGGACAAAACTTGGCATAATCATGCATAAAATGGTTTATTTATGGATTTATGATCACGTGACCTTATAGTGTCAATCGATGTGAAAAATAGCCACGATACAATGTTTTTACTTTCCCTGCAATACATGGTAATGTATAGGGAAAGTATTGGAATCATACCGAAAATCAACTCGAGTTTTCGACGGATCTACACGTTTCGGGACCTCTAGAATACTATAAAACCATTTTTAGCGTGACGTCTGTATGTGTATCTGTGTGTCTGTCTATCAATCTGTCTGTCTGTCTGTCTGTGCAGATTTTGTATCCACTCTAACTAAAAAGGTAATGGACCTAATTTCATAAAATTTAGTAGATAAGTCACTTGTGGGCGAATCTGGTGCTGATTAGTTTTGGGTACGATTCGGGATAAAAAAAAACCGCCTTTTTTTGCGAAATGGCCCTCAGAAATTGCCTATATCCACTCTAGCTGAAAAACTAATGGACCGAATTTCACAAATTTCGGTAGGTAAGTCGCTTGTGGACCACCCTGGTGCTGAGTAGATTTTGGAACGATTCGGAAAAAAATAAATCTTTTTTGCGAAATGGCCTGCAAAAATCGTCAAAATCTAAAATAAAAACTACGTATGCTCAAGTATATCCATTAAATGCATGTTTTATACGTAATTTTTAACGAAGAAAAGAATAAGATCAACCCCATTACACTAGGACTAGCCGTTCTTGAGATATTTTAGTTTTTACTCTAGGCCGTATGTATTACGTATTTTATTCTACGCCACCTTTGAAAATAAGTCCAGTTACCAAATGAGAACGAAAATTGAATTAAAAGTGAATTAAATTTAATGATAATAAAGAGAACGTGGATATAAGTCCGCAGGGAAAGTCATGTACTGCCCACATCAGATTTTTTTTTCATGACGTTATTAGCCCACCTTGGGGAGCAAGTTCCCCGTTCTACGGGGGGTATTGTCAAGTACGATATCAATCGAAGGATTTTTTAAGTCTTTTAAAGTGAAGGGTAACACTCTATAGTCGCATTTACTTGGACTCACAATACCGATTCTTTTCTTTTTTTCCTGTAAAATTTGAAAAAAAAAAAATTCTAGCATGAGAAAGTCGAATACAGTTAAATTTCCATTTCCTTTCTGCTATGCATAACAATACATTGTCCGATTAAAATATATATATAATTTTTTTTTTCAAGTCAAATGTAAATCACTGCAAATGCATTCCATAGAAATTTGAAATTAATTAAAGCATTGCAACTGTTTCACTGCTGAAAAAAATGAAAAGAACAAGTGTGGTAACGTTGGACTCCTACTGCAATAGCAACAAATGCCAAGGTATGGTTTTTGGTAAACTCTGATTTGTCGAGTTGTTTTTCAAACCACTGAAAAGTATTTCCAGTTTACAAAATTGAAATTTCCCTCACTTCATACCGAATTACACGAATACTTATATCGCGAATATTTTTACTTTCTTTATATACAATAATGCATAAGGAAAGTATTGTGACGGGGTCGAAAATTCGAATTCGATTTTTCGACGGGAGAGCACGTTTCAAGCATCCCTGATCACGAATCGAACATTTTTGGGGTGATGTCTGTGTGTGTGTGTGTGTGTGTGTGTGTGTGAAAGTATGTGTGCGTGTGTCAGTGAATCTGTGGAGACGATAACTGACGAACGAATGGACCGATTCGAACGAAATTTGGTACAAAAATTTCGAATGTTCAGAACCCCCCCTAAATTTTCGAGTGAAATATTGAAAAAATCATCAATAAATCAAAACCTCTAATAAAGTTACGCAAATAGACATGTCTTATGTAATTTTTCACTAGAAAACGATTAACATAAATTTTAGAACGCTAGCATAAACCGTTCTCGAAATATTGCACATTTTTAAAAAAAAATTATCAAAAAATTATACAAAATAAAAATATATATTTCCTATTGAGAAACACGTTCACTTTTCATATGTAATATCATGCAATACATTTGATGACACCATTCTCGTGGATCTAGCTCGTTCCATTCATGAAAAAAGATACTTTCTAAATAAAAAAAAGATAAGAGTAATATTTTTGTATTTGAACGCCAATAGTCATTTATCAGCTATAAGAATAAATTATTTCTCCGGCGACAAATTTGGCGGAATGTCGCCAACTTGGCGACTTTTTTCAATGTTACCAAATCAAAGAAAATCTCGCCAAATGGATAAAAATGACGCTAAATCAATAAAAATAACGACTATTTGACGAAAATTCAGTATCTGGGAAAGAATATAAGTATCTACTATAAGAATAACTTATTTTGTTTTTACTGTAAAAGTAGTAAATACATTGCATTATATAAGGAAAGTCATGTCTGCTGCCCACATCAGATTTTTTCGACTGTATTCAGCATTACTGCTTCATTTTCGTGAACATAAATACCATGACCTCTCGATAAAGTAACAACATTCCGATCCGGAATTTTTTTTATCATTGAATCCAGAATGACGTTGGAAAGAACCGGATACCTTGCGCCAGACGTACCTGATAATTCATTCTCATCTGTATCCGGCTGTCTGTCAGGATGAAGAACGATTCCTGACCCTTCCCTCCTCTGAACTGCCTCTTGAGCCTTGACGAATGACTCGCGATGACCACTTTCCTCTGATCCATGAATGCTTCAATCGAAGAAAGCAAATCGGAAGAAAATTGTTATATTGAATGCATTGAAAAAGTCTTTTCAGTGGAAATACGTGTACTCATTGTATAAATAGAGCATTGGAGTAAAAATATAAAAATCAAATGTGGACAGCACATGACTTCCCTGCAAGCACATTTCGACGAATGGTTTTCGAACACATTCGACGATTCTCCATGTTTTAAGCACTCTAGAATCTGAATAAACTATTTTTAAAGTGATGTCTGTATATGTGTATGTCTGTATGTTCAATGTATGAAACCACTCAGCAAAGTCCACTTCGACAATAAGAGCTTGCAATTTCGTCCCAACGGTAGAGCTTCGGCTGGCCAGTTCGGAGATCCCGGATTCGATTCCCGGTTGGAACAGCAAGATTCTTTACAATGGCGCCCGAACAAATCAACCCTGTAGGTTGGTGCAAAATGTCGGAGGTCTGAAGACCCCAGACCGTGCGACTCACATAGTGGGTTTAAAGTAGCTAGCTGCACGGCCGGGAAAGGATATCTCCTGCACTCAGGAGGCACCCAAGGTCTACCATCCCGCCAAACGAACTTTTATTTAGGTCTAAAAATATAACAATTTATGAAAAATATTGTAATTAAACAGACAGTTTTACATTATATTTGAACTTGACAAATACGTCCATTTTACAAAAATGGGAAAATGGTTATTGTGAATATAGATAAAAAGATCATTGAAAAATAGAATTTAGAGTGAGGTATAATAACATAATGAAAAATAGATTAAAATGAAAGAAAATAATAAAATTTTAAAAGTGAAATTTAGAAAATATATAAAAAGAAAATATATGAAAAGAAAAATAATTAGGTGTATGAAAACAAAAACTGAAATTTAGAATAAAATTTAGAGAAGAAAGAATGTCGGAGGTCTGAAAGTGACCCTAGTACGACTAGTACGGATTCAGTGGACTCTGGAAGATTGAGCGCCGATTTTAAATTGAGAGGATAACGACCACGCAGCATACTAACCTAGATAAAAATAGTAGTAGCAGGCGGCTAACCTGAGATAAAAATGGCAGGAGGTGGTCAGTCAAATTGCCAATTTCCCGCCAATCTGACATTAGAGGTGGCGAATGAAGAATCCACTTCAACAATAAGAGATTGCAATTTCGTCCCAGCAGCTCAACGATAGAGCGTCGGCTGGCCAGTTCGGAGATCCAGGGTTCGATTCCCGATTGGGACAGCAAGGCTCTTTACAACTCCAGCTCGCACATAAATGGACCCAATTTCACAACATTTGGTAGATAAGTCATGTATAGGTTACCCTGACGCTGTTTAGATTTTGGTACGATTCGGAAAGAAAACCTGCCTTTTTTGCGGAATGGTCCGCAAAAATCGTCGATATCTAAAATAAAAGACTACACATGCTCAAATGTATCAATTAAATGCGTGTTTTACGCGTAATTTATAATAGCAAAAAAACTAATACGAAGTCCATTGCTCTAGAACTAACCATTCTCGAGATATTTTCGTTTTTTCGCATTTCTGCTATCGCCTTTCAGAATACGAGCAGTCGCCAAATGGAATTAAAACTGCAAATTCAGAGTCATTTTGAATAATAATCTATGTTATTTTGTACAATTAAACTCAATTTTTTTAATTATGACAAAGAAAAAGTGTAAATGAATTTAAGAGTGTGCGGGAAGTCATATGATGCCCACATGAGATATTTTCTTATATTCGTAATTACACAGTCTTTTATTCATTGGTATTTTTAAAGCAGTTTGATCGCAAGAACCAGAGGTGGGACATGATGTATGAACGTTGAAATACCAGAGATGAAAATGAACGTCCAACAAAGGAGACAGTTTACTTGTTTATAAAATCCCAATTAAATTTAAAAACCAGGAAAATGACGAAAATAAGAAGGAAGGAAACGAAATCTATAAATTAAATTATAGATTTCCAAGCAGAAGAGAAGAAGGATAAGTATCATTGATAAGAGATTTTGACCAAGAAACAATGGAGAAACTGTCCATTTCAATAATGGAATTAAGAGTTTGAGTTGTTCTCGAGTTCGCCAAATTTATCGCCAAGCATTACAGACAAACGGAGAGAAGAGCTTTTTTCTATATATAAATGACTGTTGGCGAATTACTAAACATCAAAATGCAAACTATTACCCAATGTATCTTCTCTGGTAAATGGAATGAAATTTAAAATGATTGTTAACGAATTTATCGCATAATGTTACATATGAAAAGTGAACATATTTCACAATAGTTAACACTTTTTTTTAATTGTATGTGATTTTTGAAAAAATTTATTTTAAAAAATGTACAATATCTCGAAAACGTTTCATGCTAACGTCTTAATGTTTATATCAATCGTTTTCAAATGAAACATCACCTAAGAAATGATTATTTACGTAACATTATTGAAGGATCTGATTTTTTTTATGATTTTTTTCAAAATTTCATTCGAAAAATCTGAGGGTCTTCAGAGCATTCTATTGCGTTTAAAAACAGTAGGCTTCCAGTGTTGTTTTGCAGTTCCATGTCCAATCCGTTAATTCAAAACCACTGTTTTGTGAAATTTGAAATAAGTTTCCATTCTCGATGTCAATAGTTGTAAATTTAAACCACATCAGTATAGAGTCATCGACAAAAAGGACAACATTTTCAGGAACACAAGCAGGAAAATCACCTCATAGACACACACATATTCGGACATATATCCAAAATATCTTCGTAATTGGGTTCAGAAGTTCTTAAAATGTGCTTATCCGTACACTGTAAAACATTCTGCAACCTTTGCTCATTTTTTTCAACTACTTTGTTGATTATTTTGGCAAACTACCAAAAAAGCCGCAATTACAGGCGTTCATGAAAATTCCAGCTTAATGTCTGAAATATTCAGCTATTTATCGTCTGCCGAAGTAGCATTATTTATATATATATATATATATATATATATATATATATATATATATATATATATATATATATATATATATATATATATATCATAACTATCGGGAACCTTACTTCCTGCTACGGACAGCCAGCTGATTCCCCTGAAACTTTCAGTAACATGCTTGCAAATGTTATACAGTGTAAATATATTAAATTAATTCGAAAATTTTCGGACAAACAATACAACTTTTTCTGTATAATATAATATGAGAAAATAAATGTATTTAATAGAAAACTTAAAGTATACAATAAAGATACTTTTATGCTGAAATTATTGAACTTATTTTCTTCAAAGCTAAATAATTTGGAATCAAATTCAAAACACCACGAAAGGTAAAACGAATTTCGTTAATTTTTCTTCGTTCTGTTTAGAATTCTTTTCCTAGAGTTAAATTGAATAATATCGCACTTTCAATGACAGGTGACAAATTTCATCGGATTAAATGGAACGCCAGTAAAAAACCGATATATTTGTCGTTTACAATGTGGAAATTCTGGTTTTAATTCCCTTATCTTCTATGTTTATTTAAAAGTAAATACAAAGTTCACTTCAGTTCTGATTGTTTATTACAATGTTTCCCAAACTTTGTAACCTTTGGGGTACACAAAAGGTTGCGCGAACAAATTTATTAAATAAAAGTTTTATCAAAAGAAACAATTGTTAAACGAAGAACTGGTATGAGAAATGAGCCGATTGATTAAAAACCACTATTTACACCAAGTAAGATTTGTTTTAATATTATTTTCTTTACAATACATGGTAATGTATAAAAATGTATTGAAATCGTGTCGAAAATCGCAACTCGAATTTTCGACGAATATACACGTTTCGAGCATGCTAGAATCCAAAAGCTCTATTTTTATCGTGATGTGTGAGTGAGTGTGTGAAAAACATACATCCACTCTAACTCAAAAACTAATTGTGAGACCAGATTTTGAGTAAGAATTAGCGGAGACAGTTTTATGTTCAATATTTACGAGGTCTGTGATGTTTAACAATAGCAGCAGACGTAACGACGCCAGTGTTTACAACACTTTGACCCGAGAGGTCAATTAGGCCATAAACCTAAGAAGCTATATATAGCCACGAGAGTGGTTAAAAACGTTGACCAATGCTGGAAGATGTCTGATCACATTGCCCTAAGGTCGGCCAATCAGAGCGACAAGGGGCGTTACAGACCGCAGGCAAAAGAGCCGGCAACAAAAGGTTCTAGGTGTTATTGAGAACTACTACGACGACAGATTTCACGATGACTTCGACGTCAATGGTGATTTTTCATAGAGAGATGCAGTAGAGAAGTAATCCACAAGTTTTGCAAATAAGAGTGTTCTGTAGAAATTCCACAGAAATGTCCACAAAATGTCTTGATATACAGAACGTCAACAGCAGATTCCAGACCAACTGCAGTACAATTAGCAGTACCACACCCTGAGTTGGTACCTGTACAAAATACTATGATGTAAGAGTTGAGATCAATGTCTAAAGACAGACTTGAAGGTATGTATTCCTTAATTATTGTTGAAGGTCATCAATACATTTTAGGCATTTTTAATTAACTGGTCTCACATTTGCTCTCTCCGCCGCAATTAATATGAACAATTGCTGTAATTAATTTAATAAGTAATCTATATTGTTATTAAATGGTTTTATTTTAAAGTTAAAATTGTGCAATTAATTGCAGTGTTAATAAATATGTATTGTTATGTTAAATAATGTTATATAAATTGTAATGTTAATAAATATTCTATTCCAGGACTCGCACTAAAGATTAATAGGTGGGTTTAAGCGGCACACAACCTAATGTGTTTAATGTTTCATGAGCTTCACGATATACGACCTTACTGCCATGTTTAAGATAATTTAATTTAATATATGCTTTGCATATCTTTTCTTTCCTTGTGCATCACACTAGTGGACCAAATTTCATAAAGTTTAATAGATAAATCACTTGTTGGTGAGTCTGGTGCTGATTACATATTGGTACAATTCGGGAAAAAAGAAACTAGCTTCTTTCGCGAAATGGCCCGCAAAAATCGAATGTACCCCACTCTAGCTAAGAAACTAATTGACCAAGTTTCATAACATTTGCTAGATAAGTCACTTGTGGGTTACCGTGGTGCTGATTAGATTTTGGTACTATTCAAAAAAGAAGAATCTGCTTTTTCCTGCGAAATGGCTCGCAAAAATCATCCAAACTTTAAATAAAAGAATACATATGCTCAAATAGTCAAATGTATCGATTAAATGCTTATTTTATACGTAATTTTGACAATTCAAAGATCAAGACCAACCCCATTACTCTCAGATGGACCATTCACGAGATATTCAAGATGTTTTTAATTTTGAGAAGCTGAAGACGTTTTGCAGTGTAGTTAAAAACTTACTTGATGAATTTTTTTTAAATTTAGTAATTGAGTCCCTAAGAGGGTTGTCCTAATGCTGATTAGATTTTAGCATGATTCGGAAAAATAAAATCCCCTCCCCCCTTTTTTTGAATAGCCAGAAAAGATCGTAAAGATCTGAGATGAATTACTAAAATAGCTTAAATATATGAATTATATACTTGTTCTTCGTGTAATTTTAAGCGAATAAAGCCCCTATTATACGACAGTAATTTGGGATAACAAACTTTTCGCAAAACAACTTTGGGACGTCACTCAACGCAGCACAGAACGAAAGTGACATCACTCTAAGCAGCAAATGGGGAAGCTAAAGCTTCCCCATTTGCTACTTGAAGTGCATATACTGCTTATAGTGCCTATAGTGATTGGAGTGCTGCTTGGAGTGATGTCACTTTCGTTCTGTGCTGCGTGGAGTGACGTCCTAAAGCTGTTTTGCGAAAGGTTTGTTGTCCCAAATTACTGTCGTGTAATAGAGGCTTAAAGTTCTCTTACTGTACAGAGTACTCTTAACTTCCTAAAGGTTCCGTTTGGATTGAATAAGCTGAATAAAATTAACTTTCATTTCTGCATTCCAAAACAGCCTATTGGCCAGCTTGGTCGCCATTAAAGTAAGAAATAAAATAACTCGAAAGCACGTGACCTGTGACGTTTCGGATTTACGCACTTCTGATGGGTCGATTTTCGAACAGCCGTTCCCTCAACAACAACATTTTTGGATTATTAAACTTAAAATGTTGCGGCTAAATTTGTTATCTGAGCTGTTTTGCGAGCGGTTTGTTTTCCCAAATTACTGTCATGTAATAGGGACTTAAGGCTGAGTCCATGACCCTTCTCGAAATATATATATATTTTTTTAATTTTGAGGAGTTAAAAATGCTTTAAAATGCATTAAATTGCCAAATGAAGCAAAGATGCATTAAAAACGCAAATTGAGTGTGATATCAAAACACAAATTGAGTATAATATCAAATGTATCCATGCCATTTACTGCAATTAAAATTTAATGCATTATAATGCAGCGTGGTTAAAGTTAATTAGTCGAACGTTTCGGAAAAATTTGGCCTTCTCTCTTAATTGCGAACAAGCCTGGGCCTGGACTCGAATGAGCATTAAATTATGCCGACCAAACAGAAAATGACTGAGAGATAGAACTCAACATAGTAATGCCACCTTGTGTGGCGAAAAGGAACAAAACGAAATTAACCTAACTTAGGCTGCACCTGACTTTCGCTACAGACTCAAAATAATTTTCTCTTCACACTTTCTTTCATAATTCATTGAATTGAGTTTCATTGAAAATGATTATTTGAAATTACTTTGAATTTTCAGGGGGGGGGGGGGGGTTGTTTTCAATTTTGGTTTCCATTTGGAGACTGGATATATTTTCGAAGACGACGTGGAAAATTGAGAACAAACTAAAATATTTCGAGAACAGCTAGCCCTAAAGTTATGAGGTTTGTGTTATTTCTTTTGCCGTTAAAATTATGTATAAAATAAGCATTTAATTGATGCATTTGAACATATGTGTTTCTTTATTTTATATTTTAACGATTTTTGCGGGCCATTTCGCAAAAAGAAGCAGGGTTATTTATTTCCAAATCATTCCAAAATCTAATCAGGACCGGGATAGTTCACAAGTGACTTATCTAACAGTTTGGGGAATTTGAATTAGTTTTTCAACTAGCTCGAATACATACGATTTTTGCGGGTCATTTCGCAAAAAAAAAAGACAAACTCTTTTTCGCCGAATCGTACCAAAATCTAATCAGCATCAGAGTTACCCACACCTGACTTATGTACAAAAATGTTTTTTTCAGCTAGAGTGGATATATACATTGCACGGAAACATAAACAGAGAAAGAGAGAGACTTTACTCTAAAAACAGTGTTTTTCAGGTTTTACAGTGTTCGAAATGTGTAGATTTGTCGAAAACTCGAGTTACGATTTTCGACACGATTCCAATGTTTTCCCTATACATTACCATGTATTGTAAGGAAAGTAAAGGATAAAAAACAGAAATTGAAGGATATGTGAATTTGAGAAGCAAACAAGAAAAAGTGAATAAAGCACATAGTATATGAACTCAACGTGCAAAGCAGATAAGCAAAGAAATAAATATTGGACATGGTGATTGTGGATTTATCTCGATTCAGAATTTATTATTTTCGTGGTTTTAACACAATTTTGGTATTCTTTCAAGTGGGACGTTAAAGCATTCTTAGTTGGCAATAACAAATTCCTGTGCGAACTACTATCGTATATTGCTTCTCGAGTTCATATTTCCTTCATTTTCCCTTTTTTTTTTCTCGATTTGCTTTCTTCTTTCACGCTAGGTGGCGCTACTATTTTGGGTCCTATCATTTAGCCATTTACAGTTTAGCCGTAATGGTTTACGCTCATTCTGGCTTTCAGGTCCACATTTATTCGCACTGAAAATCACCGAAACGTACGTCTATATACTTAACTTTATTTACGTTGCATTTTACGTTATGATCTTACTTTATTACCGTAAATTCATACTTTCTTACAACGTATTAAAACATGCAGTGGAAATTAAAACATGGAGTTTACAGAGTAATGTAAAAAAAAATAATGTAATGTAAAAAAAAATGCAACATTCTAGCACAAAACTTAAATGCTTTAATGAATAACTTTTAACCTCATAATGAGTGATACGAATATAAAAAAAAATCTGATGTGGGCAGCAAATGACTCTCCCTATGTAATGCAATAATTTTACATTTTTCATAGTAAAAAAATGATGTATAAGATACATGGCACAATATTTTTAACGTTGAATTGTACATTTAGCGCTTTTTCGGCGGACAACATATAAAATTATTTCTCAATTAACTGATATTTTGGGCAACTCTAAATTAGCAATTATTGATAGCATGTTCAATAAACAACCTAATCCAAATATTTTAATTATTAATTCTTTAATTTTGCGTTATTTTCGTTAATTTACCGTCATTTTTGCAATTTCAATCTGGAGCAAAATATCACCAAATTGGCGATATTTCGCTAAATGTGTCGACAAATTAATCGCCAAGCGTTACAGATTAGCGGAGCGGAGAGATGTGCTTTTAATTTTAAATGACTATCGGCTAAATGTTAGGCGTCAAAATATAAAACTATTACCAAAAGTATATTTCTCGTGAATGGAATGAACTAGATCCATTCCAATGATGTTAACAAATTTATCGCACAATATTACATATGAAATGTGAACATATTTCGCAATAGTGAATACTTTTTTTAATTTGTGATTTTTTTATACATTTATTTGAAAAAGGTACAATATCAGTTAATGATAGCGTTCTAAAGTTTATGTTATTCGTTTTCTAATTTAAAAAAATGCATAAGAAATGATCATTTGCGTAGCATTATTAAATATTTTTATTATTTTTTAATGATTTTTTTCAAAATTTCATTCGAAAATTGGGTTGTTTTCCGAACATTCAATTGCGTTTAAAATCAATAGGCATCCAGTATTCCCTGATTGTGGTTTTTGTACCAAATTTCGTTCGAAATGCTTTATTCATTCGTGAAATATCGTCTACACACACACACACACACCTTACCGCAAAAACGTCCAATTCGAGTTCATGGATGCTTGAGACGTGCTCTTCCGTATATTGTATTATTGTTCCGTATAAGATGTATGCTCGTATTCGAATTTTCGACCCCGTCACAATATTTTCCCCATAAATTATACTATGTATATAGGGAAAGTAATTATGTCTATTATCTAAGAATAAACATTTTCCTTTAATTACATCATAAGACACTTAATTAAATGTACTTTCAAAAACAATAAAAAGGGTTTTTTCCTCCTCAAAATAATTGAGACAGAGCAATCACTACAGCAAAAGTAAGAAAAATTCTGTTCTTAGAAGAGAATATTTATGATTTAATCTTATCAGTTCAATAAACTCATTCTGGATTCCTGTTCAAGATGAATGCTCAAAAGAAAGGTAGTTTTTTTTTTTTTAATAGTTCATTGCAAAATTAAGAAACTACACCCTCCCCATTCTCTAAAAACTACAAATCCAAGTATAATTCCGATAATTACTAAAAGACTCCTTTGATGATAAGTATAACTTTATTCTTTTCCTGAAATCTGCAAAAAAAATCTATTTATATCTTTTAAAATCTGTAGATAAATAAGAAATGTTCAATTAATCAACTTGCTTCATTTTCTGTATTCGGTTTTGAAAAATAAGTACACATTTATAATTGATTGAGATTCCGCTGGTCATTTGTTTCAAAACCCATTGTTTATCTTTATTCCAACAACAAAAGCTCTTCAAGGATGATAACCGCCCTTATCAACAGAAAAATGCTTTTGTAGCCTCAGAAATCAGTGTTTCTATGCATTATCAATGCTCTAAAAATTCCGCGACTGCGAATTCCTCTTGATCAATTCGATAAAGAATACCGATAAAGCACAAAATAAATTTATTCAGCCTAAATGATAAATGATTTCTTCCACTTTATGCATCGTCTGACTGCGACGGTAAAAAAAAAAAAAAAATTCGATATCAGCTCTCGGCGCAAACCCTAAACCACACGGCTAAGAAAAAAGGAAGGAGTTTTCGCACCAATGGAAATGCTGCCAGCGATTTTTTTCATCCTATTGCTTTTCCGGAATATATACGCAAATATTCGCAGGAAGCGCGTAGAAAGAAGAATAAATATTTTTCCTTCGATTTTTAGTTATTGCGAATGGCAACAGTAAACGCATCTTACGAGAATGCAACTTTATAGCGGGTGTACGACTGTAAAGTTAGACGCCTCTTAAAAGGAATAGATAAAATACTGACACGAGGCCCGCTCGGATATGTCTATGTTATTCAAAAAGGACCGTAAAATTGACTTGATTTATTTGGTTCTTTTAGATACCTGCTGTAAACTAAAGCGATTACGAGGAGCACCATTTTTCTCGAAGGGTGAAGTCTCGTAGTCTGAAGCGGAAAGAAGTCCATGCACTAAATTGAAAATATTTTACGGCTCCGATACGATACGATACAATTCTTTCACTTTATTTATACTAAAGTTTGGAGTTGGATATTTATTATAACCAAGACATATTTATACCTAAAATTGAAATATCTCACAGACGCTTATGTCTTTGTGCTGTTCAATTTCTTCATTCGAAATGTGTTAAAAATACGTTGATTCCAATAACTTGTTTAAAACACTTTTTTTATACTAAAAATTTTTTCACACTAAATTTATTTTTTTTTTAAACATTGCCCCTCTGTTCATTGATCTTTAACCCTTTATGCCAGAAATTAAGATTTATAGGAATTTCTGTACAATTATTTTTATATTTAATCATTGAATTTCAGTAAACAAAAGATGTAAATTAGCAAATACTAACTCGTGAGTGAATCAACCAATCAGTGATATAGACTAATACTTCTTCATAATGTGATTGGATGTGGGAGTAAACCTATACAAACAAAGGCAGATATTCTCAATTAGAAGCAATTTGGAGATTCGTTTGGATTGTGTGATGTTCAAATTCTACAAAACAGAACGTTTTGAATAACTAAATATTCCAGAGAGAACGTTTGAAAATCATTGCTAAATCTAAGTTTAAAAATAAAAATTCCAAAACATGTTCTAATTATTTTAAATTAGTATATTTCAAGATAGAGATGTGGATGATCTAAATGAAGATTTTTAATATTTTTTTGGAGCAGAGTCAACACAAAAACAGAAGTCCGCAACTGCTCGCAAAAAAAAATTATTTTGGGGAATTTTACACTCCTAATCCTTGCCATGAAATTAGAAAAGAACCTTAATAGATACCGTGTTGTTCTAAATGATGCTCAAAATCGTATCCGCAGCAACATACAAAAAATATTGACTGGAAGACAAGATACACTTTTGCAGCAGTGTTACATTGTTATTTTATTGTTAATTTTGGAAATTGTATGAAAGTGCATCGACTGAAATTTAAATTACATTTCATTGTGCTACTTTTTGACTTTCGAAAAAACTGCAATAGAACTAAAATAAAATGAAAATTCCTATCCCTAAAATTCATTATATCTAAATGTAGAGTTTAACGTCGAAAACACAAAAGTTTGCTATCGCGTTCACTCTTTCTCAACATTATAACATAGACTTCATTTAATCTTCCAAATTCATAACAATTGCATATCGTGCATATTTGCAGCAAAGCTAACTGAAGAGTGAAGAGAGGGGCACATTTGACAGTTTTGCACAAAACATGGTAAAAACTCCGAACGAAACGTAATTACTTTTTGCCATTCAGATTGATTAATCAAGTATGACATTTTATGTAACTATATTACTCAGAGTATTAGCAACATTGTAAATGATAGTAGTTTAGTTTTGAATAAAAACATTAGAATTGGTTGAAAGTACCTACTGGTAAGGCATATTCGACAGTCACATGGGACACATTCAGCAAACTGCAACCCTTCCATTATGGCATTTGCATGCAGGATACATTTTTATAGTAATATAAATTTAATTCTTAAATCACCCTTTTGAAACTGTTTTAGGTAGACACAGATGTATAATTGTTTGGGTAAGAAATAAAGGAATATATAAAACATTATTTTTCAGTCTTTCATCATAAATTTAGCAACAGTTTTGGGTATGAAGGAACCATATCAAAAGTTGAAATGGAATAAATAGATTGAAAATTGGGTGCAAGCTTATGCGAACTGCATGAAACTTCCTCATGTGTTTCAGTCCCTCGATTAGTGAAATTATTTTTCGCTTTTGAGCTCTAAACATAAATAGCATGATTGCTTGTATTGCCAGAGAAATGTTTGTTTAAATATTTTAGGTCAGATGGGCACTGAGGTGTAGGTGTGTAATCAGCTATTACAGAAGGTGCAAAATCGTCATTATTCAATACCTGTGAATTGAAGGTTATCACTCCTGCTTTTCGGAATCCACACATAATATTTGAAACTTTAAATGAATAAAAAGACATATCTGTTAACCGTGGTATTCAGCGTATTTTTATGCTCCATCTAGGACAACAAAGCTTTATAGCCAAGTTGAAGGCACACTTCTTCTACACTTCTTCTTGAATAGACCAAAACCACCAACATCTAAAGGTTGCATTCGATAGCAAGTGTCAGGAGGAATATTCCTTAGGTGTGTTTTTTTCAATATTCCGAGTTGATATTATTAATATGTGATTAATGGTTATCAAGCAGCAAAGTAGTTTCTAGCGGGTGTACTTTTGCATCTGTTTCAAAACATCTGAGTAAAACTCAATGCTCCTCCATTCATTCTTACTTTCTACGGTTTACTGTTAAAGATAATAAAACAGCATCAAGAACAAATTCTTCACATCTTATTCGTGGGAAAATATAAACTGGAAGAATAAATGTCCCAACTGTACTGATAATAACCATCATTGTTGTCAGTTCTCCTCTATCAACAGATAATATAACACCAACCTATTTTTTTTTCCATTTCTTGAAACGGTTTTCATTGATCTCATTACAGTTATCCCATAAAATGTTATAAATATGCTCGGGTTTAAATTCAATTCATTCGATTACAATCCGAAGTTTCTCAAAAAATTCACTGACTACCGTTCGATTGAACACTGCTGCACGAGTCGATCTTGTACTTTCAGGTTTACGGCGGCT
Source organism: Amaurobius ferox (assembly GCA_951213105.1). Taxonomy (NCBI): domain Eukaryota; kingdom Metazoa; phylum Arthropoda; class Arachnida; order Araneae; family Amaurobiidae; genus Amaurobius; species Amaurobius ferox. Next base: position 129,436,097 of record OX578140.1, read on the forward strand.
CAATTTTCAACGAGTTGGTGTTTTCTCTACTAAAACGGCCTTGATGCCTTGAGAAACAGCTACCTTATCGTGGAAGACTCGGTTAGTCTTTCTTTTGTATTTACTTTCCACCTGAGACGGAAAATACACTTATTACCTGGTAACCAAAACATGAAAAAAGGCAGGCACATTTGACCGTGAACGAAACTGCCCCCCCCCCCCTGTTTAGTTGAAAGTGCCCTACAACAACAATTTTCAAACCAAAATGTATTCGTAATGGAATAACTAAATATTTAACAAAAAAGAAAGTGGATACTAAGAGAAACTAGATAGCTTAAGGAATGCAAATCATTGTAAGTCAAAACAGGTAAATTGAAAATTTTGTACACAAATAATTGAAAATGTACACAAATAATTGTGTAAAGAAAATTAGCTTCCTAAATATCCCTTATCAACTTAAAGTTTCAAAAACACTGAGCGATCGCTGCAATAGCTGCCACTTGTCTTTACCCCCTCCCATAATTTCTTATCTCTACCTCCTTAATACTGAAATATAATTTTGTACTAAAATTCAAATCACAACCAAATATAGCATTAGGTCGTATGGGTTTCATTGCCAAGTATCCCAACTCTCCCCGGTAGAAAAACTGTAAGTCTCCACTAAGTTATATAGCTCACTTATTCAGGTTTTTTACTTTCCATGCATAGTAATGTACCTGGAAACTGTTGTAACGGGGTCGAAAAATCGAATTCGAATTTTCGACAGAAAAACACGTTTCAAGCATCCCTGAAATCGAATCGAACATTTTTAAGGGAATGTCTGTGTGTGTCCAGGAATCTGTAAATGCGATATCTAGCGAACGAATGAAGTGTTTCAAGCGCAATTTGGTACGATTATTACGAACCGTAAATACTGGAACCCTGTTGATTTTAAATGCGATCAAATGAATTTCTAAAAAAAAAAATTAGGACGTTAAATAATCTTAAATAAATACTCATTTTATACATGCTCCAACCGTTCTTGAGATATTGCACATTTTTCAAATAATTTTTTCTAAAAACTTTACCAAAAATGGATATCAACAAATATGTTACCCCTGGCGATATTGCGACCTTAGCGACTCATTTGGTAACAATATCGCCAAATTGGGAAAAATGAAGCTAAAGTTCTCAAAACGACTCCAAATAGATAAATCAATAATTAACATATTTTAATATAATGACGCATATTGTTTTAGTAGATGTTAGTAATATTTACAATTGTCAAGTTACATTTGCGCTAAATATAACCGAATTTGGTACTTCAAAATAATTACTTTCCCTTTTTATATAGTATAGAGAAAGTGTATAGTGTATAAAGTATTGTGATGGGGTCAAAAATTCGAATATCCTGAACTCGAATAGAACGTTTTTAAGGTGATGTTTGTGTGTTAGTGTGTTAATGTGTTTTTAGTGTATGCGTCCGTCAGTCTTTGAAAGCAATATCTCACGAACGAATTGAGCTTTTCAAACTAAATTTGGCACAAGTATTAAAATCGGTTTGTCATTTTAGTTTTCTGAGCATATTTTTATTGTTAAATATTTCATAGTGGAAATATTCTAAGGAGAATAATATTCATAAATGTGTCGAAATGCTCAGAACCAGAACGACTGTATAACATATTTGTAGCAAATGCCAAGCTGCATTTAAATTTTAATATAAATAAGAAACTGCTCAGCTGACTTCTATGGCGAATTGCAATGGATAAATATTTTTCTCGCTCAATAACACTTTCTTTTCTAAGCCAACATCAATAAAATCAATTTAATGAAAATCTAATGTGGGCAGCACATGACTTTCCTTATATAATGCAATGAATTTACTTCTTTTACAGTAAAAAAAATAGATTATTTTTATAGTAGTTATTTATATTCTTTTCAAGATATTGAATTTTCTTCAATAAGCCGTCATTTTCCATGTCGTCATAATCAATGAGTCGTCATTGATTTAACGTCATTTTTATCCATTTGGCGAGTTTTTCGTTAATTTAACAACATTTAAAAAAGTCGCCAAGTTGGCGATATTCCATCAAATTTGTCTCCAAAATCTCGCCAAGCGTTATGGACGGAGAAATAAGTTATTCTTACAGCATATAAATGACTATTGGCGTTCAAATGCAAAAGTATTACTCTAAGTATCTTTTTTCATGAATGGAACGAGCTAGATCCACGAGAATGATGTCACCAAATTTATCGCATGGTATTACATATGAAAAGTGAACATGTTTCTCAATAAGAAATATTTTTTTTTTATTTTATATGACTTTTTGATAATTTTTTGAAAAATGGGCAATATCACGAGAACGGGCCATGTTAGCGTTCTAAAATTTATGTCAATCGTTTTCTAATGAAAAATTACATAAGAAATGTCGATTTGCGTAACTTTATTAGAGGTTTTAATTTTTTAACGATTTTTTTCATAATTTCACTCGAAAATTTATTGGGGTTCTGGACATTTGATTGCGTATAAAAACAGTAGGCTTACAGTGTTTACGGATTGTAATTTTTGTACCAAATTTCATTTGAATCTGTCCATTCGTTCGTCAGTTATCGTCTCCACTGGCTCACTGACACACACACACACATACTTTCACACACACACACACACAGACATCACTTTAAAAATGTTCGATTCGTGATCAGGGATGCTTGAAACGTGCTCTCCCGTCGAAAACTCGAATTCGAATTTTCGACCCCGTCACAATGTTTCCTTATACATTATTGTATATAAGGAAAGTAATACAATAATCCATTTTATACTGAATAATATTATAAATTTTTGGTGATAAGAATGAAATATATCAGTGAAAACCAGCACAAATTAATTAAATGAAGTTGGGCTGAGGAAATTACAATAGGCTACACGATTTCATTAGTCTAATGATTGATAACTTATTTAAATGTGATTTTATATTTGTCAACATGCCACACCGTATACATAAATGTACTAATACGCTTTATGACTGTTCCATGATTAATTATCAATCCTTATGTTAGTTTAATGAACTTCAAAAAAAGAATTAGAAAGGTATTTACAAGTAAATTTTTTGGGACCGGGCCCTCTTAGAAAAAAATAGTGTACCATGCTGCGGTCTCACAAATGTTAAGAAACACTGATCTAAATAATGTATGTATAATCGATAGATGAAGTCAAAAGTGTGTAAATAGGCAATCATGTCTTCCACAATGTATTGTCAACTTTGCCACAAAGTATAACAGAGTCCATATTAGTCTTTGCGAGCGGGTATTAAATGAATTCTTTAAGAACAATTTACGTAAATTATTGAATGCAATTCATAAAGGTTTGAACTTATTTGCTAAACCTAAAAAGTAAAATGTTCTGATTTAAAAATTGGGGTTTAAAGGTCAAATATTCAACGTCACATTACTCCGAGTTTTCATTGATTTCAAATAGAACGACCATTAAGAAAAAAAAAATCTTAAACGCATTTGCGCCAAGTTTTTAAACGTGAACCACGTTAATCAAATATCGTCTGCGGCTAAGTGAACTTCCATTCCATTGCCAAAAAAAGAAAGGCAAAAAAATATCTGCTACTTCTGAACTGGTAGAGGAGCAGAATCAGTAACGGAATTCTCCGAGAGGAACTCTAGCATGGGTAGAGTGGAATAGGGGCGAAGAGACTGAATAGCCGTTTTCCGTATGACTGGCCGAAAACCAATTATGGAGAGCTATCGAGCGTAAAATGGTTCCTTCCAGCGCTCTACGCCTCGTGACGAAGTGTCTGCAAATTCGCATCTATGTCGACATGGGCGACCCCTCGTAGAAACTCCATCGAAGAGAAATAAAAGGAACTACTTCAAATAGAAGGGGTTGTACACTTTTTAACCAATGATTTTTTTGGTAAATATTTAAAAGTGTTACTTTTTCGTGCTGTTGATTTGAAGATAAAGATTAAAAATATGTCTGGCGTGTGAGTCTCAATTTTTTTTACATTCATTATCTATGTCTTTTTCGCCTATTTGTATCAAAAACAGTATTAGAGTGCGAAAAAATGAATTTATGAACTAATTGTTTAAAATATCAAAATTAAAAGCTTCCATTGGCTTTCGCATATGTTTATACTTCATATTTTCTCCCGTCCACTTGTGCCATAATCAGTATTCGAGTGAAAATAAAGTAGGTTTGTGAGTTTTTGTTAGCTAATTGCCCTTTTAAAATAATTTTAATTGTTTAAAATATAACAAGAAAGATCAATTATGCATAAAACATTGATTATGAAACACGTTCCAACTGAAATGCAATTTTATTTAAACAAAAAAGGCTATCGCCATTCAGCACTGATACTCACATTACTACAATAATTTATTATACTTGGAACATTAAAACTTCGTCGAAAAAAGCAATACTATAAATCGTCTGCTTCTCTCTGTAAAATCAATAAATATTTCATTCATATCACTTATATTCCAGACTCCAAAGCTAAATAATTTTGCGTAAAAAAAATCAGCAATTCTTATAAAATCCATCTTACAATCGCTTGATGTGTTTACATTCTGCAAGCTACATAAATTAGGCTTCGTTGTAGGAATAATCAAAGTTTAATGGTCATTTGAAATCAAAAATATTGTAATTGCTTTGGCACAGAATTTAGATACACGGATAATATGAAAAAATAAAGCAGTTTTATGACGGATGCAACACTAAATATAAATTTAAAAGATCTTCAAACATCGCGATATTTACACGGAAAGAAATGGATACCATATTTTATTTTGAAATGAGTCACGTGATCTCTTCATATAATATGGATGTAATTATTATTTCAATTTTTATTTAAAAAACTACCTAACATATTTTGCTGAATTTGTTTTTTCACATTTTACATCATAATTTGAATATTTCTTAAAATTCTCGAAGCAATTTGTGAATTTTAACTCTATTTAAAAAATGTTTGAAACATTATGTCCCATAGGGTTCAATGTATTTAATTCTTTCAACCCGGGTTAAATCCAAAACTAATTGGGTGATATTATTAATTTTCATTCCCCTATGTTCCAGAGACCGTCTCAACAACATACTAAGATTTCATTTTGATAAAGTCATTTTTACGGGAGTTATCGTGCGAACGGACAGACAGACAGAATGAACACTTTACAACTATGTTGGAAAATGTTAAAAATTGTGAATCTCCATTCGACCATACATTCATAATCCATACGTTTATACGTCTATTTATATCACAATCAGTATTAGAGTAAAAACAGTGTGACAAATGTGACAGTGTGACTGTGCGGTTTTCCAGATAGATAGGCTTCAAAACCAATCCATGGATACTCACATTCAATAGAAACTCAGTTCTTGCTGTGAATATGTTGCAATTGTAGAACGGCTGCTTGTATGTGGTGATTCATTCGTACATCCTATAAATCTATGGGTTTTTTAAAGACAAATAGATCTAGAAACTGGATTTTTTAATACACATTTTTGTCGCTTATTATTTATATCTATTTGTGAGAAACTCAGAATAACCTCAGAAAAACAGTTTTAGATCTGTTTTGGCTCTTGTGCAGTCATGGATCTCCGAGTAAAGGAAACCCAGATAAAATATTTCGAAAACAAAGCTATTAAGATTTTCGTCACCACCAAAATCTGTTCGGGGAAGCAGATTAAAGGCGTTAGGCCTGTCATCAAACACGAGGGGAACTAAGATTCCAAGAATGCAGTTCGCGTGGAGGTCTATGCATCATTGAATTCTCAGACAAAATTCGAAGGAATATGCTATACGATGGTCTGATTACCAGGGTGGTTTAAAGATATATATGAAACTACATGATGGGTGAGGGACGACGCATGAGATACCCGTAAGACACGTCGCATTGACAGGAGCTCGCGAGGCGAACAAGAGATGGTACGGAGAATAGGAGCACTCACATGCCTCTCGCCGTTCCAGAGATATGAACGTAGTACACTGGCTTCCAAAAGCTAAGCACGAACGGTAAAATCAACGAAAATGGAAAAGTAAAGCTTTGATTAACTCAAAATTGTACATGAAGGTAACAAATGTGTTTCTGCATTAAAGAAAACAAGAATTATGTACAAAGATGAAAAAAGATTTACTTTTCGTAAGTTATATGATGACGTCACATTTGAGTCATTAACAAAATGATGTTTAAAGGCAAACAAACCAAACAAAACATACATTAATATGGTATGTGACCACCCCGGACCTTCACACAAACTTTACAACGATTTTCCATGCTTTCCATGAGGCGATCAACCATCGCAAATGCGAGCAATGGCCATTTCTCCAATAGAGCAGTTTCCAACTCTCTGAGACTGGTTGGAGGAGGTAAATGTGCAAAGACAGCCGCCCGAGGGCATCCCAAAGATTTTCAATTGGATTAAGATCGGGGGAATACGCTGGCCACTCAATACGAGAAATGCCCTCACTTTCCAGGTATTCGTCAACGATGTTAGCTAGATGTGGACGGGATTATCGTCCATTAGGAGGAAATCAAGACCAACAGCTGCAGCGTAGAGTCTCGCAATGGGGTCTAGGCATTCATCCCGATACCGCGCAGCCGTCAAAGAACCGCCTTTAAAGATGTGCAGTTCTGTGCGATATCCCATTGAAATTTCAGTCCACACCATGACGCTGCCACCTCTGAATGCGTGATGTTCGATGATGTTCTTGGTCTGATTACGTGTGCCTCGTTCTCCCCAGACCCTTACACGCTTATTATCTGATTCCAGGGCAAATCTGGACTCATCCGTGAATAGGACATTGCACCAATCTGAGACAGTCCAATTGACATGTTGGAGACACCATTTTAATCTTGCTCCCCTGGCTGGACGGTTAGTGGAACACAAAAACGTGGTAATCGGACGTACAGTCCCTTCACTTGGAGCCTTCGGCGCACAGTACTGGCAGATATTGTTTTGCCAAGTGCTGCTGCAACCATGGATGTAACAGTTGCGGAGGTCGATCGTCGTTTCCGCTTGGCTACTATTGCAATATACCGATCATCAGAGGGGATAGTAACCCTTGGACGACCGGGTACAGGTCTCCGGACAACTGTTTGACTTGTTTGGAATTGTTTCATAATCGAGAAATTACCGAATGATCCACGCCAAAGAAAATAGCGACATCTTTGATTGACTGTCCTGCTTCAATGCGTCCGACAGCACGACAGTGCTCACTATCTGTCATTCGTCTTCTTTCAGCCATAGAAACACTAATATCATCAAAAATAATCCTACAAATTTATAAACACTTCACATCAGCATTTAAATGCACCTCCTCAAACTCTTCAGAATGCTGGCGTCTTCAACGACTGCCTAATTACATATATCCGGACAGTCAATCGTGATTGGCTGTAACATACGATATTTGCATACTGCCATCTACATCCGCAGCGATTTTCAGCCACTCAAATTCAAATACGCTTTCGAAAAATTAAAATTTGCATTGCGTGCTTAACTTTTGAAAGTGAGTATAGATTGTAGAATGATTGCGAAGAATAAAGATCTCGCATGATCGCAAGCTCCGTATCTGATTTTGTTGAAAACCCGTCTTCATTTCTTTTAGTGCACTCACCGATTTGACAAACACGCATTTCCGAAAAAGAGAGGAATTTTATCAAGAACCAAAGGATTCTTATTCTCGGGTGACTTCCACGACTTCGGCGCAGCCAACACAACTATATTTAGTCGTCGCAAACAGCTATTCCGACATATATATTACACTATTTCCTAGAGTTTCGAAGATATTTCGAGTGAAAACAAGCAAAATGATAAAAACTCTCTGTAACAGATACATTTTAAGTGCTTTCGACAAAAGAGTTCAAAATATTAAAATCTATACCTTATTTCCGTCAAAACGAGTAAAATTTGTTTACATTTTTATTTATTAACATTTCACTTACGGGTGGGACAGCGTCAATCCAAATCGAAGAACCTCTCAAAAAGACAGGTATTTGACATACCCTATCCCAAACAGTTCGATCCCCCTTTGCAGGCATTGGCGTCCCACCCGTAAACAAAAGATTAAGTTCGGAGATATAAACGTCCAAAGTGTTTACGTTTTTCGTAACATTCCGATTTCGCCAAAGATACCCCAAGCATAGATGATATTCACATCGAAAATTCTGCAATTTCTCTTTACATAAATGATTTTAAATTTTGATGTGCGCGAAGTTTCGATCCCTCCGTTATTACTATTTACACGAAAAAGTTGAATGAAGCCTTGCACTTCGGATATTTAAATTTGTTTCTTGAGACATTGAGTTATTTTCTCTAGTAATATCCTCCATCTTTTTTTTTTTTTTTTTTTTCAAACGCCCTTCCCGTTACCATGGAATCTTTTTCTCGCATTTCTTACAAGCATCATTTGTTCTTCTGAAATACGATATCTAAATGGTTTTCGATATTATGTATGTCCCTGCCTTAGGTAATACGTACCAGTCTTGAATATATTTACGGAAATGTAAGAATGCGTTCGCTTTTCTTTCATTGATTTTCATTTTCTAAACTCGTTTTACGAAAACTGAAATAAAAATGTCAGGTGAAAAATTGATAGCGACTGTTTCCAATCAACTACCTCATACTTAATGCAGATAGTCCTCTATGACTTGACTTCAATGAGCAAAAATAGAGAATATTCCACTTTCAAAGTAATGTAAAATCAGGTAAATTCGTGATAAGGATAAAACCAGCTTGATTTTCATTTTTTACATTCTTTTTATGAAAACTGAAATAAAAAATTAAGATGAAAAATTGGTGGTGATTGTTTCCAATCAACCTTCTCATACTTAATGTAGAAATCTTATCCTTCTCATACTCTATGACTTGACTTCAATGAGTAAAAATCGAGAATATTCCACTTTCAAAGTAATGGAAAAATAGGTAAATTCGTGATAAGGGTAAAACCAGATAAATTCCATTCTAGCTTGATTTTCATTTTCTACATTCTTTTTATGAAAACCGAAATAAAAATTTAAGATGAAAAATTGATAGTGATTGTTTCCAATCAACCTTCTGATACTTAATGCAGAAATCTTATCCTTCTCATACTTAATGCTTCTCATACTTAATGACTTGACTTGAATGAGTAAAAATCGAGAATATTCCACTTTCAAAGTAATGGAAAAATAGGTAAATTCGTGATAAGGGTAAAACCAGATAAATTCCATTCTAGCTTGATTTTCATTTACTACATTCTTTTTATGAAAACCGAAATAAAAATTTAAGATGAAAAATTGATAGTGATTGTTTCCAATCAACCTTCTCATACTTAATGCAGACAGTCCTCTATGACTTGACATCAATGAGTAAAAATGGAGAATATTCCACTTTCAAAGTAATGTAAAAACAGGTAAATTCGGGATAAGGATAAAACCAGGTTAATTCCGTTCTAGCTTGAGTTTCATTTTCTATATTCCTTTTATGAAAACCGAAATAAAAAAAAGTAAGATGAAAATTTGATAGTCTTTGTTCCCAATCAACTATCGCATACTTAATGCAAACAGTCCCCTATGACTTGACTTCAATGAGTAGAAATCGAGAATATTCCCCTTTCAAAGTAGGGGAAAAACAGATAAATTCGTGATATAAATCCAGGTTAATTCTGCCCTAGCTGAAATGAATTTAATTCACGCAGATAATTACTAACACAAAATCATTTTTATACGCATATATGTATAAGTGCATGTGTAAAATTTTATTCATGTTAGTAATTATTTTCTAGTTTCTCAAAATTCGCTAAACCTGGTAAAAGAAGAGGGCTGTGAGCGGTGTCAAGGGGATGGGCCCTTTTTACATTATTCGTTTGCATTTATCTCAGGACTGTGGTAGAAGGGAGCTGTTGGGCGGAGAACCCTTTATATACTCTTCGTTGTTATCTACTTTCTCGACTTTTGTTCTGGTTATGAGAACAATTTTCACGTTGTATTTTCTACTCTTCAATGGACCCACTCCGCCTGCTTACGGTAAACTTCGCCCCACTTGCTTTGATATTTTTGCGACGACCATGCCATATATATATATTATATATATATATATATATATATATATATATATATATATATATATATATATATATATATATATATATATACATATAAATATTACATCTATCACATCTAAAAACTGACAACTGAAAATATACTCAAAGGCGCCAAGCTGCTCAGACAAGTACATTTCTATACAACTCAATAATTAGAAAAAGAAAAAAGAAGAATGACATTGTATCAAAATTTCGACGGGGGGGATTGTGACCCCCACTTCCCGGTTTAGCCAGCTTTATGTCATGACGACACTCCCGGAAGCGGATACAATGTCGCCAACCAAGTACATATACTAATACTTTAAATGTAAAAAAGAAAAAAGTTGAAAAACCTATACTTTCCCTAACCTATACAAAGACCACGCGTTTTACTACATCCAAACAGAAACACAAAATACTACAAAAATGACCCACATCCAATACCAATATATCATGAAAAACAAGCCACGCATACACCTCACCGAAATGTAAAAGACTCTTACTTTGTACCTAATGATCTCCCTCAGACAGTCAACCATGACCTTCACAATGCAGCCGCTGTCCAATACTATCTCAGACAGAAAGCTCTCTTCCACTTAAATACAAGTCGTAACACTCGGTTACGGTTATGCCGTAAAATTTACACAATATATCACAGAGAAAACGTAGAGGGTAACCCATTACGATTGCTTCTTCTAGATAATTCAGATCACTTATATAACGATTTTCAACACTGCTATTTAAACGTTTGCTTCTTGTTAAAAAATTTATGATAATGTTCCTAAAAACATTTCTATGCAAACAAGAATGCCAATTAATAATGTAATTTATTTTAAAATTAAATGCTTTTCTTTTATCATATAATTTAAAACCTACTTTACCATTAGAAAGTTTATATATATAAACATTATATAAACTTTCTAATGGTAAAGTAGGTTTTAAATTATATGATAAAAGAAAAGCATTTAATTTTAAAATAAATTACATTATTAATTGGCATTCTTGTTTGCATAGAAATGTTTTTAGGAACATTATCATAAATTTTTTAACAAGAAGCAAACGTTTAAATAGCAGTGTTGAAAATCGTTATATAAGTGATCTGAATTATCTAGAAGAAGCAATCGTAATGGGTTACCCTCTACGTTTTCTCTGTGATATATTGTGTAAATTTTACGGCATAACCGTAACCGAGTGTTACGACTTGTATTTAAGTGGAAGAGAGCTTTCTGTCTGAGATAGTATTGGACAGCGGCTGCATTGTGAAGGTCATGGTTGACTGTCTGAGGGAGATCATTAGGTACAAAGTAAGAGTCTTTTACATTTCGGTGAGGTGTATGCGTGGCTTGTTTTTCATGATATATTGGTATTGGATGTGGGTCATTTTTGTAGTATTTTGTGTTTCTGTTTGGATGTAGTAAAACGCGTGGTCTTTGTATAGGTTAGGGAAAGTATAGGTTTTTCAACTTTTTTCTTTTTTACATTTAAAGTATTAGTATATGTACTTGGTTGGCGACATTGTATCCGCTTCCGAGAGTGTCGTCATGACATAAAGCTGGCTAAACCGGGAAGTGGGGGTCACAATCCCCCCCGGCGAAATTTTGATACAATGTCATTCTTCTTTTTTCTTTTTCTAATTATTGAGTTATATATATATATATATATATATATATATATATATATATATATATATATATATATATATATATATATATATATATATATATATATATATATGACAGTTCCCTAAGGAAGTACGTAAATACGTAAATTTAAATTCTCTCATTTTATGTATTATTGATTGGCGTACGAATGCTCAAACTGTTAGAGAACTTTTTGGCCCTTTGTTTTATTTTTTTTAATCTATTCCGGATACTTTCGGGTGGGTCCGTTTATCATTTTTGTTCTTCTCGAATCTATAGTCAATAATTAAAACATAAAATTTCTTTATATATAAACGTATTCAGTAATATATTTGGCGAAATTTTTCGTTTTCTAATTTCTATTTTCCATCTTTTTTTTTTTTTTTTTCATAATTTTATAATTATCTGACTTGACTCATATTAATGCAGAAGCTTAAAATAATGAGTGTGTTTTCTTCACAATGAAAACTATAACCTATTATATTGAACTACATTTAGTTATAATTTGATGATTAATTCATATTTCACTCATACGCATGGAAATATTTCTTGTATTAAATTCGTTATTTTATGCACTGTAACCCCATTTGTTAAAATATCCCAAAAAGTATTCATGATACGTAAAAATATTCAGTTACACCTCCATGCAAATGATCGACGAAAATATGAAGCAAAGATTCAAAATATTAATCCGCAAATTATCCCAGGAAAAAAATTATTAATGAGCTGAGTCAATAAGCAAATTCAAAAGAAAAATTCCAAGACGGAATTGCGTCCACAAATTGGTGAGTAGAAAATTCTGAGTAATAGGCGGAACACAACTTTAATGGTACTTTGAACGGAACGTTCCGTGACTCTAATGGGCTCTCATTAGATCCTGGTGTCGTAGTGTTCCGACTTTCTTGATGAAGATGCCATAAACGCGGAGTGGCCTTGATATCTCTATGCTCGCCCTCCGCCAGAACAGTTAGTTCAATTAGAAAAGTTGAGACCGTTAGTATTCTGTTCGAAGGTTTTGAATATAATGTACCATTGGTAATGATTCAGAGGGTAACGATCATTGTAATTTGTATGGATAAATTACCAAATTTTTGTTTTGAAACGTTCAAAAGAATAATTCTATGACTGCAAATGATTTCATTATTTTCGAGATGTCTTTGTTCTTTTGTTTTATGACGGAGAACCCATGTTTTATTGATTGGAATTTAGAATTGGATAGTCCATTGCATGCATTTGCAATTGATTAGAAGAGTTAATCCTTCAATCACCAAACCTTGTATTCTGTAGTATCTTAAACTAAAATGTACAATGGGCGTAGATGGAATCAGGGGCTTTATTCCAAGCTTGTATATTGATAGAGGTCGCTCTCGTAGCGAAACGTCCTCTATAAAAGCGCCCTTTATCGATCAACGCAAAACTACGAACGACAATGCTTTGAAAACGGCCCAAGAAGTAAGCGATAAGCTCAGAATACCCTTGATATCTGCTATCCGTCGAAACATGGGGATTTAATTAGAAAATTTGTGATCATAATACTTTTATTTGAAGGCTGTAAATATAATATTCTATTAATAATAATGCAGAAAATAATGGGCATTGTGACTCATATAGATTAATTATCGAATTTTTATTTTAAAATTGCTCAAAGGACTAATTCTATAAAGACGAATAAACTCATTACTTTTAAAATGTCCTTGATCTCTTGTTCTATAACAACGAGGCCATGTATCGCGTGCATGAAAAGATCGTATTGATTTTTGGAATGAATTGAAGTCTAAGTAGTAATAGTTCCGTACATGAATTTTCCATTGACTAAAAGAGTAAATTCTCCAAACAGAACTTTACCTGATAAAGTATCATACATTATAGTGAATAATGAGTTTATAAGATATCAAAGAACCTGGCACTAGAGTATCTGATTGAAAGTTTGATTGTGCGACAATTCCCTGCATGCGTAAATTTTTTATTCGAATTAAAGTAATGTCTGTATCGCGGGACTGCATTGCGTCACTCACTGCTGCAAAAGACATCCCAGATTATTCATTCGGGCCAAAGAATTCTTTTGGCCCTAACTGCATAGTACGGGATCAGTATACTAAAGATTCCGAGGTCGAACCTATTCCCCCACCATCGGAGATTAGCGGCGCCCCGCAATTGATGACCACGGATGAAAATTAGCACTCAATCTTCTCTCTCTCTGTCTCCAATCATCCTCTCTCACGAGATAGCAGCACTACAGACGACGCACACTTCTATTCCTCCCTCTCCTGGATGACTACGACTGACGTCACGCAGCTGCACGAGGAAGTGCGACTCACTTCCTAGCTATTCAACTCACGACTGAGTTTCAACTTGGGTACGCCTTGGGGGGGGGGGGGGGGGTTCCGAGCGGTCCCTCTCCTCACTAAAATTCGACCCAGCTTCTCACCAGGGGGCATTGCGTCACTTACTGCTACGAAAGACATTCCAGATAATTCCTTCGGACCCGAAGATTTCTTTTGGGCCTAACGACATAGTACGGGATTAGCATACTAAAGGTTCCGAGTTCGAAGCTATCCCCCACAATCAGAGGAAAAGCGGCCCCCGCATTAATTATAATTGCATACTAGAAAAATAAGCTCGTCATAAGACGGAACAAAGTTGCAAAAAATTTTCTTAGATCCGCTATTCAGAAAGTTACAAGAGATTTCCTCCCCCCTATTCCTCACATACACATGCGAGCCACATACCCCGCCCATTCAATATTATTATTTACAACTATCAGAATTTTGGCCGCATATTTTACTATCCCTGCAATACATTGTAATGTATAGGGAAAGTATTGGAATCATGTCGAAAATCACAACTCGAGTTTTCGACGGATCTACACGTTTCAAGACCTCTAGAATACGAAAAAACTATTTTTAGCGTGACGTCTGTGTGTGTGTCTGTCTGTCTGTGCAATGTATGTATCCACTCTAACTAAAAAACTAATAGACCGAATTTCATAAAATTTGGTATGTAAGTCACTTGGGTGAGACCCTGGTGCTGATTAGATTTTGGTACGATTCGGAAAAGAACAACCTGCCTTTTTTTACAAAATGGCCCGCAAAAATCGCCAATATCTATAAAAATATTAAGTATGTTCAAATGTTGAATGATTGCCAAATAGGGGCAGGTCCCCCAGTATTTTCAAAAATTAACTAAGGTATGAAATCTGAAAAAGATTCGCTTTTCAGTTTCATTCTAATAATACTTGCGAAACAAATGGAACTAAATACGATTGTGAAAGACAGTTGAGTAGAGATTCTCGCTCCAGATCTTTCATTGATGATTAAAAAAAATTTTTCACGCGTCATGTTTCATACTGAATATCAGAGGATTATAGCTCGCCACATAATCTTCATATTAAACGGTATCAGTTTTTCATTTTCCAAAGTTTTCTCTCTTTTCGTGCTTACTAGCATGAATAACAAGGAAAAAGATTTCAAAGTGTAAGAATTCGCGTCAAGATCAGGAGGTTTGGGAAAAGAATCCAGTTAATTTAAGCAGCGTTGCTTTTAATGAGACTTTTAATGAGAGCTACGGGAATCTAATGGGGGTTTCATCAACTTTAAGCTTCACAAGATTTCTCAAACACTGGGAGAGAATGCTTAATGGCTGTAATGCGATTTCTGTTACTTCTTGTCGTGGGTTAGGCTGCAATTGGATTAAGGAATAAAAGAAGTCGTAGAGTTTAGAAGTTTTACATACGTTGCAGAACATGTTGGAAGTTTTGACAAGATGTCATGCAAATAATGAGAATATAAGGTAAGTGACCCAAATATGGGCACCCCTAAGCATTTTAATTATTATAATGTTTGTTTTAGCGGATAAAAATTTGAAAATTGGTGGATGTATTCTCCTTGCAGGGGGTAACAGGGAAAAAATGATAATTGAGTTAAAAACATCAGATAGGTGCTAATAATGGACAGTGTCCATATTGGGAACCTATACCCATATTTGGAACCTTTGCATCTAATATGGGCACCCTTAAAAATTATGCTAAAAAACCTTAAATCAACGTAAAACTTTAATCAGAGTCGGCACAAGATGGATATACAAAAATATAAAATTTTTCCTTACTTGTAAGGCCACAACATTCTTCATATACCCAAACACGGCAGGTATTACACTGTACCATGTCTAAATGTTTTTCTTGACGACACAGTACACAATAGCAGGACTCTTTTAAGCTGGATACACCACTGCAGGACGGCTGAGCTGCAACAGTTGATATTACATTTGTCTTGGGTTTAGGCTTGGGTGCTGGTTTCGGCTTAGCTGCTCGTTTGGACTTGCCAGCTGCTTTATGCTTGGGTACCTTTTTTTTTCTGGAAAAAGCTATTGCACCAGTCTTACAGCTCAATAATTTAAAGCCTTTTTTCTGTTGGTCTTTTTAAAATATCGGAGATAGATAATTGATGAATATCTGTGTCTTTTTTACAGCAGTGCCCATATTAGGTGTAGTGCCTTTATTTGGA
Source organism: Amaurobius ferox (assembly GCA_951213105.1). Lineage (NCBI taxonomy): Eukaryota > Metazoa > Arthropoda > Arachnida > Araneae > Amaurobiidae > Amaurobius > Amaurobius ferox. The sequence continues at coordinate 129,452,261 of OX578140.1, forward strand.
TCACTTACCTTGTATACAAACAAAATCAATGAATGGAGAAAAATTTTATCGCACAATTACAACTACGCATTGCTTGTTTAGCTTATATTCAAGCATATAGGATGCCCATTTTAACAATAAGTGGTCGGCTGCCTTTCCCTAAAGAAATATAAGTTATTATGTTTCCTATATAATTTTACTTGACAAATATGTAGTACATCATCAAAACAATAGTCCATCAACATTTAAACCTCCCACTGAAAATACTTTTGCCCCCCCCCCCCTTCAAAAAAGTTATGAAATGGTGCTGTGGAGATAGAAATTGAAAGGAAGAGGAGTTACCAAATATAATTAAAATAATAAATTGTATGCGTTAATAAAATGTCCTCTACTTAATTCTTAAGTTTTTAATGCGTTGTGATTTAAAGATATATGCGCAGTAAGCCCCCTTTTAAATTTAAGAATCTAAAAAATTTAAAAAATCTGTAAAGTTGGTCCAACTGATCCAAATCGTCCCAACTCAGTTTTTCTGACTTAGTGGCGTAATGTTACACGAAAATTATTATGCAATACAGCTGTATACTTTACAGTGCAATACTGCACGAAAATTTTCACCAGTCTTCAGTCACCAATGTGATAACGACTTGTAGGCAATAACGGGCACAAGGTGACCTTTGGTGCCTGCAGGTACCTCAGCTAATACAAGTGTTATATTTCGAGGATTTTTCATAAGTTTTAATAAATAATTGAGAATATATTACATTTTTTTAATTTTTAAATACATTACCAAGTTATTACCTTACTTTTGAGAAAACTACGAGTTTGTATCCCAGTAATTAAGGTTTTAAATGTGCCAGACACATATTGGACTTTTCTTAAGGTTTTTGTATCTAATTAAAAATGTATGTATTATTATTATTTTTAATTTTCAAAAGTTTTGCGTATATTTCCAGTTTAATACCTGAATAAAATTCCCGATAGGAACCGCTGAGGGCTTAAACATGAAGAAATCGCATGCTCTGGTAGCAACACTCACTAGGAAGTTCCGAATTTCATCTGAATGCCAAGTCGATGCAAGTACAATTCAACTGAAAGTGAATATAAATTGCATTCTTAGAAGTCGCACATAAACAAGAAAGCAGTGGAACAGTAGAAACACATTTTAGAGTGACGGAATGGCGAATAAAATTTCACCATCTGGCAGTCTGGTGGACGAATCGGTGTTTGGAAAACACTGTCTGCCCAAATGTGTTGCGACAACTGTGAAATAAGCTTGGAGGAGGCATTATGAATTAGAGTTGCTTCTCGCAATTCGAGCTATATCCCTTAGTACCTGTGAATGGAAATTTTAACGCTGAGGGCTATAAAAAATATTCTAAACAATTCCGTGCTCGTTATGGGAATAGTCCGTCTAAGACCCTTTCATCATAGTTTCCCCTATCATCATCATAGTTTCCCTTATCAACATCATAGTTTCCCCTATCAACATCATAGTTTCCCCTATCAACATCATAGTTTCCCCTATCACATACCTCATTGACATGATAAAGTCCGTAGTTTCCCCTATCAACATTATAGTTTCCCCTATCACATACCTCATTAACATGATAAAGTCCGTACCGGAATCGTTCGATGAGATTGGTGTGGAAGAACTTTTGACTGTACTGCACAGCATCCAAATCTTATCCCAATAATTCAGGACGAATTGGAACGGCAATTGCTGACCAGACCAAATCGTCTACCATCAGTGACCGTTTTCATCTAAAAGACAATTTTCATCTAAAAGACCACATGGCAGCAAGCTTTAAAATTCTAGTAAAAAGCCGTCCCAGAAAATTGAAGGCTGTTATAGAAGTAAAAGTTTTAACGACAACTTCGGATTAATGTATTTTCTATTAAAGTTTGTTTGTGGAAGAGCAGACGTTCAGATACTAATAATCACATAATGTATATTGTCATAAACATCCGTGCAAACATTCAAAATTGTATAAGTCCATAAAGACTGCAAATAACAATTTACTATAGATAAATTAGAAATAGAGTTTGGGTTTACAAGAAACAATCTAGAAAACTTGATTCTCTGTTACTACAACTCAAATTTTTAACAGTAATTTAAGTACATTATATTAAAAAATTGTAATAACTATAAAAATAAAAGTAATAAAAGCTAATTGATATATATATATATATATATATATATATATATATATAATAGTAGTTTGAAAATCCAATGAACAAGCTGCAACACGATAAACCTAACTTTCTAAAACACCCACAGAATAACATATAAAACAGCAAATCATCAATTAAATGAAAAAAATACAAAATACGAGTTATCAAGTTACAGAAAATCAACAAAATTCAAAGGTATAGAAACAAGTAAAGAAAAACTTGAAAAATCAAGCCATATCGTTATACACGTGGAAAAAGGGCTAAGCCTAAAAAAATGGAAATGTTGACTTCGTAAAATTCGTTCTCAAGTCCAAGTATTTTGACGAAGCAGACACAGAATATGTATGTTTCTGAAGAAATAGATAGATTATATCTAAAAACTATTTCTATTTGGACGACATACATAAAAAAGGAATAAAAAAGAAAAAATGCATACCTGAAAAATGCACAGCATATGTACAAACGAGTCGAAACCGGGAACTCTGATTGAAGAGACCAGTGTTGCCATTCGCAAAGAAAAAATAAAAAGCGATCTACTGTTGCCATTCATAAGAATTGAAAAACAGTACAGCGATATAGTAAGAAAAAGTAATAATATACAAATATATATATATATATATATATATATATCATATATATCATATATATCATATATATATATATATATATATATATATATATATATATATATATATATATATATATATATAGATATATATATATATATATATATATATATATATATATATATGATATATATATATATATATATATATATATATATATATATATATATATATATATATATATATATATATATATATGATATATATATATATATATATGATATATATCATATATATATATATATATATATATATATATATATATATATATATATATATATATATATATATATATATATATATATATATATATATCATATATATATATATATATATCATATATAAATATATATCATATATATATATATATATATCATATATATCATATATATATATATATATATCATATATATATATATATATATATATATATCATATATATATATATATATATATATATATCATATATATATATATATATATATATATATATATATATATATCATATATATATATATCATATATATATATATATCATATATATATATATATATATATATATATATATCATATATATATATATATCATATATATATATATATATATCATATATATATATATATATATATATATATATATATATATATATATATCATATATATATAACTCATTTTATTGCCTTTGCGCAGTACTGTTTTTATTACTCTCTTTGGCATCAGCAAATCACATCTTTTCATTTTGGCATATGGCAACGATGATCCAGTCATATTTTGCTCGTCATGGTTGCGCTGAAGAGGTGCGTTTTGAGGTATTTATGTTTCCTTTATTGTTCCAATCTTTATGCTTGTCGTCCATATAACACAAGTTTATAGATAAAATCTATCTTGTGTTTCAGAAACAAGCATTTTTGTGTTCATTTCGAAAAGACATATGGACCCGATGAGAATTTTTTCGAAATGAACTTTTCGTAAGCCTAATCTCGTAAGCCTAAATCTCCTCCATGTGCAAGCTTTTTTGCTTGATTTTTTTGTTTTCTTATTTGCATTCCTCATTTTTGAAATTTGTTGATTGTCTTTGTCCTTATGACTTGCATTATGCTTTATTATTTCCTCTTTTTGTCTTAATTTCTTTGTATTTGTAGAAAATTTTGGAATAGTGTATTATGAGTTACTACATACATTCTAACTTTGGATTTAATAATTTATTTTTATATTGAAAACATTTTATTTATTAGCTGCATTTGCGCAATAAATTAAATGTATATTGCATTGTCATTCACATTCTTATACTACGCTGTTTAGTTTATCTAACTTTTCATTTATGAACTATCCTTATTCCTAATTCCTTTTGTATGCTTCGTATTAAAGAAACATTCTATTTGCTATCTATTCAAATTTATGCTGCATTTGCGCTAAATTTAGTAATAGAATTTATTTTAATTCATTTAAAAAAAATTTTTATTATGTATTACTTTCTCTACTTTCATCCATTGTTAATTGTAGTTTATTGTGGCTCATTCTCCTATTTTATTCTTTTCTTTTATTTGCATAGGTTACTTATTATATTTTTGCTTAAAGTATTATTAATTATTGTCTTCCTTTCTGTTTTATTATTTGGTAAATATTTGTATTGCAATTATTCTTTAGCTATTAGTAATTTAATATTAGAATTTCCTTAATCTAGTGCTGCCATCTATCGTTTTTTAAATCTAACTGCAAATTTTCTTCGCTATTAGTAATTAAATATTAGAAGTATCTTATTCTAGTGCTGCCATCTATCGTTATTATTTCTTACTAATTTATTGGTTTTGTGTTTTTATGACTGGGTAACTGCAATTGGGATTTTTGTATTGATGTTATAGATACCTTTTATAAACTGTACTTTTTAGTGCAATCTTTTTATTACTTTTTTGGACAGGATTCTATGTGAATTCCAGATTTACACAGTATATATTTTATTATACCTTGTGTTTTAATTAATCTAGTTTAGAACTGATTATATTTATATTGTTAATCAATTCTTTTTATCTTGTAATATCCTACTTATTACATTTTATTAGGTTTTACATGGACTTAGTTGTATATATTTTTATATATAAGCAATTATTTTATTTTTATTTATATTATTTATAAATGTTAATGCTATTCTCTTTATATTACTTTAACTCTTATGAATTACACATCTTATTTGATTTAGTGACTGGCAAATATATTTATTCTTGTTATTATATAATTTGATAAATATTGCCCGGTATTTACAATTTAGTTGGGAATTGTTTAGACCGTTATCATTTTACCAACAGAGTGCCATGGATTGTTTTGGATATAATAATTGCCCAGCTAAAAATTATAACTTCAATAAATGTAAGAATAAAAATTGTAAAACCTGCCCATATGCTTCTAACTCACAAATTACTAATCTAAATAGTCATAAGACTTTCTGTAAAATTTTTAATTGCATCTACAAATTATCTTGTAATATATGTAATATATCTTATATAGGACAAACCAGTAATCCTATTCATCTACGTATGAATGTACATAGAGATCATGTTAAAAAATATATCCACAATAATAATTTTCTTCCTACTTCTAATAAAATCGAATATAAACACTTTGCTCATCATGGTTTTGAAAATATAACTATACATATTTTGGACATTAAAACAAATACTGCTGATAGATTATTCTTTGAAAACTTCTATATTAAATCACATTGTACTCTGTTTCCATATGGATTAAATCAGTTATATCTCAATGGTAATATTGTTAAGAATAATTTTGTAGATAATAAATATTCTATTTTTAATCACCTTTTTTTTAAACCTCTTTTACATAATAGTAAATTGGCTAAACTCAAAAGATTTAAACGCGGTAAAGGAAGCTCCTCCCAATATGATATTAAAGCGGAGATTAAAAGTATGCATCAACAATTCAATAACACATATCAATGGAAATTTATTAAATCATGGGTATTTGCAGTTAAGAAAAAACAATTAAACACAGTTTATGCTATTTTCTTAAAGTTAAATCTTACTAATGAACATTTTAATCATATTTTCTATGATTTGCTCATTACTAGATCAAAATATTTAAAAATAAAACTTAATCAATTTCATCATAATAACTGTTCCAATTCTTATTGTGTAATATCATTTAAGCATCCTATTTATAATTCCATAAACTTTAAGAATTTATTTAATCAATTTCATCATTTATTGCCTGTAAAGGATTTGAATGTTACAAAAACTTTTAAATATAACAAGCCTATTGGAAGAACCATTTTTAATTACAATGCAATTTCAAAATCTCTCTCAGTCGACATAGATTCCTCAACAAATTTAGATGGTGAATGTATTTGTAGTGCTGATAATTATGCTGAATTTATAAATCCACACTTGGGTCATATAGTTACTGGAGACTTAGCTATTGTAAAAGATAAATCTTTAAGAACTATAATGTCATTTGGCACTAAATTCAGGTTACCTTCATGTAATAATTCTAAACAAGTGTTAAAGTCAATCAATCTGGACCTTGATAAATTTATTTATGGATTAGCTTCTAAATATGCTCAGCCTTTAGAGGCATTTAATATGTGGAAATTTACTATTTTAAGATCTATTAAAAATACCATTTGTAGTATTAATTTATCTAGATCCATATATAATATGGATAATATAAAGCATTCTGTTAATGATTTACATAGATCTTTTGTTATTACTTATGTAGATAAAGCCTCTAATAATTATGCTATTATTTGTAAAAAATTCTATATTCAATATCTGCTAGATTATTTAAAAAATAATAGTCTATTTAAAATTGATTCACACTCTCTTAATAGTATCAAATTGAAAATTATCAATATGTATAGTGATTTAGATATTAATAATAAATTTTTGACATTTCCATATATTGTGCTTATACCTAAATTTCATAAAAATCCTATTAAATTTAGAACTGTTACTAGTGGTCATAATTCATACTCTACTACTGCTAGTAAATTATTACTAAATTATTTAAATGTACTAAATAGCAATTTACGAGATTCTGGTGATAGCTACATTATTCTAAATAACAGTAAGGAATTAAAAAATAAATTAAAAACGCATGGTACAATAATAGGATTTCAAACTTTTGATTTTAAAGATCTATTTAATAATATTAAGATCACTGATCTATATGATGTCATTTTAGCTTTATATAATGCTTATATTACTAAACATTCTAATCTTACAAAATTTACCAATTTTCCTAAGCTTCTCCATTTTGTTCTTTTCAATAATTATATCTTTCAAGGTAATAAATTATACTTACAAGTCTCAGGTGTTCCACAAGGTGGCTGTAGTAGTAGTATGTTAGCTAATTTATACCTATATCATTATGAAAAATTCTTTACTTCAACTGATTATAAAATTTATAGATATGTAGATGATCTGATTTGTCTTGTATTTACTGATAACTATGTCATAGATATAGATTTCTATCCGGATAATTTGGAATTAATACCTAATGAAACTTCTATTAGTAATAATGTTTATTATTTGGATTTAAATCTAATTATAGAACCTTCTCATTTGATAGTTACTAAATTATATGATAAAAAAGATTTTTTTAAATTTAATATTAATAAATTATTACCTTTTAATTCCTGCAACTCGATTCAATTGTTTAGAAATATTATACTTAATCAACTTTTTAGAATTTATAGATTATCAGATAAAAAATTTCATGCTTTGCACATTAATAACCTCAAAATTACCAGTAAAATGTATCAATATCCTGCATATTTAGTCAATAGTATAGTTAATAAGTTTCGATTAGCCTAAAATTCTCATATTCTCCCCTTATTATCTTATTTTAGCCGTACTTCTTCATTCTCCTGCAATTATATTTTCATCTTTTTATCTCGAAGCTTTAACAGTTGAATAACTCATTTTATTGCCTTTGCGCAGTACTGTTTTTATTACTCTCTTTGGCAACAGCAAATCACATCTTTTCATTTTGGCATATGGCAACGATGATCCAGTCATATTTTGCTCGTCATGGTTGCGCTGAAGAGGTGCGTTTTGAGGTATTTATGTTTCCTTTATTGTTCCAATCTTTATGCTTGTCGTCCATATAACACAAGTTTATAGATAAAATCTATCTTGTGTTTCAGAAACAAGCATTTTTGTGTTCATTTCGAAAAGACATATGGACCCGATGAGAATTTTTTCGAAATGAACTTTTCGTAAGCCTAATCTCGTAAGCCTAAATCTCCTCCATGTGCAAGCTTTTTTGCTTGATTTTTTTGTTTTCTTATTTGCATTCCTCATTTTTGAAATTTGTTGATTGTCTTTGTCCTTATGACTTGCATTATGCTTTATTATTTCCTCTTTTTGTCTTAATTTCTTTGTATTTGTAGAAAATTTTGGAATAGTGTATTATGAGTTACTACATACATTCTAACTTTGGATTTAATAATTTATTTATATATATATATATATATATATATATATATATCATATATATCATATATATACATATATATATATATATATACATAAATATCATATATATATATATATATATATATATATATATATATATATATGGAATCAATTGAAGGCAATTTTTTAAATCAAATTAATGAAAATTAATACTGTAATTAATTTATTTTATCTTAAAATATCTGATAACGTTGAAAATAAGGCAATACACAGTGATCGTATATGAAATACTGTTTTACATACTACAATTTCCATTTCAACAAAACTATAAAGAATGCACTATTTTTAAGTTTAAATGTGAACCGGTTTTTGAAAATCAGAACTTGTATTAAGTGTGTAGATGTCATATTTAGCGACTAGTACTGATACTCCTTGATAGAGTATCTTTGCTCTGCATATTTGCATCACCAAAAATGTATTTCCTTCTAGTTCTTTTAAACATCCTGTAAATAAATTTTAAATTTCATTACGATACTAGCAATCGTTCTTCTGTTATCTTGTACAACCTTCACGTTTCAGTTGCCTAAAATGTTCCATTTTAGTATTTTCTGGAATGAATAACAAAGAAAGTGCCTTAAAGTAAGAATTCCCGTCAAGATCAGGAGGTTTGGGAAAAGAATCCAGTTAATTTAAGCAGCGTTGCTTTTAATGAGACTTTTAATGAGAGCTACGGGAATCTAATGCGGGCTTCATCGACTTTAAGGTTCACAAGATTTTTCAAACTCTTGGAAGAGAATTTGTAATGATTGTAAAGCGATTCTACCATGACTTAGGCCACAATTGGATGAGGACAAAGGAAATCCCAAGCATAACAATTTAGATTTTTTTTATTTTCGTCAAGCGATTTTAGTTTGGATAGGATGTCATGGAAATAGTGCGCGAGTAATAACAAACAAAATCAATTAAAGAAGTATTTGGTAGTAAAATGATAGCTACTTAACACCAGTTAATTGTCTTTAATTTTCTCAGCTATTTTATTTCGATTTTGTTTATTTGGAAAGTATTTAAAGATGGTTCTTTCCACAAAGCTATGTATTAAATATTTTTGGGTTAGAACCATTTTTCTAATTCAAACTAAATAAATATTGACTAAACCATTGATCAATTGAACACTGATCAATGATCAATTATCCACCAATGATCAATTATCCATCAATGATCAATTATCCTTATCCATCAATGATCAATTATCAATCAATGATGAATGATCAATCAATGATGAATGATCAATTATCAAACAATGATGAATGATCAGATGTCAAACGTGCTTGAGTAAGTGTGGTTGCGCGTCTTGTAAAATGCCGAACTTGCTCGAATAAATGAGGTTACGCTTCTTGTTTATCCTGAAGAAGAAGGTTGTTTTTGTCTCCGAAACATATTGAATCCTCAATTTTTGTTTATGCTGTATTTATACGAAGTTTTTATATTATTTACTTTTATTACAATAATCTCTGAACTTTTATTGTATGCCTAAGTGTTTAAAAGAAATATAACTTTCTGAAATACGGCATAATCCAGACCCACGAAATTTGGAAAATTCCGAATTTCTAAAATATTGCTGACAATTCAATGAATAATTATGAAACAAATTTCGATCTTTACACAATGAAGCGCTATTTATACGCTTCTCATGCGCTTTTATCATTTATATGCTTTTTTACATTGGTCCCCAGACATTCTTACTAATTCACATTGATTTCGACTACACATCTTTGCAGATATATATATGCTTTATTTCTCTGGTCGGTTGAGAAGCCTATATACTATACTTTATTGTATGTCATATAGAATCGTAGTTTTTTAACTTGATATTTTCTGTTATCATTTAAGAAAATTTTAATAATGATATAAAATTGTATGGAAGAGATAAAAATAAACATTGCAAATTTAATATTAAATTAAACAATGCAGTCGCTTGTGATCCTTTTAACTTTCTGCTTACGGGTGAGACAGCGTCCATCCCTAACGAAGAACCTCTCAGAAAGACAGGCCCCAAATGAAGGCGGCCGAGCACGATTTCGTCAAAATTCAGATTCTGTTTGGTGCTCTGCACCAAATCCCTGTTTAAAACTTGTTAAAGGCCCGCTCTAATGAGCACAGTTTCCCGCGTTTTGTTAAACGCAGTTTTTCACTGATTCAAGGCCAGTGCTCCACGGAGCACAGTTCGACCCCTCCCCCCCCCCCCCCCCATCTCGCCTTTATTTCTCGAGGACATTTGTGCCTCTTATTCTAAATTATGCGAGTCGGCAAATCTCTAATGTGATTCGTCACATTAGGGAACGAAGAGCATCGCCCGTTTCTCTTTTTGAACCTTCGTTTATGTAACTTATCTATATTACTATTTCCCAGCCGCTCCTTAAGATTGGGGTTTAAAGGCAGCCTTCGGCTGACCTAGGTACTCCGTAGAATGAGATCCTTGAATCAAAAAGACAGGTATTTGCCATACCCTATCCCAAACAGTTCAATCCGCCTTTGCAGGCATTCAATGCTTGCAAAAGCAATGTCAAATACCTGTCTTTTTGAGAGGTTCTTCGTTAGGGATCAAACACTGTCCCACCCGTAAGCGAAAGGTTAAGAGATGTCACGCTTCCTATGGAAAATATTTCTAACACCCCGACAACGACTCTTGGAAACTGACATTGATGTCCCATTCATTTTTGGATAAAAGCATTTGCAAACTAGCAGCCACTCTTCAATAATAGTAAACATGTATCATATTTTATGATTTTTCCATTCTAAATGGCCCACAATATCTCGAAAACAGCAAATGTTGGTGTACTCTACAATCATCCGTTTTTAAGTAAGCAAAGCAAAGCAAAGAGAAGCGAAGCAAACAGAAGGCGGGACCCTTAGTATACGTAAAATAAATCAACGTTTTAACGGATATTATATATCTGTTTATAGGATGTACAGAACAGACTTTTTTTTATCTTAAAAGCTCAATCAGCTGCCCAAACTGTTCCTGTGCTCTAGCGGAGTACAGTCACGTTAAATTTGTGTGTTCGTAAATTCTTCCAAGAGGTTGGAGATAGGGAAAGGAGGGTACGATCCCTGTGGATGCCGTCCCCACTGGGTTCCAGTCTAAATTGGGTGGCACTTCCCGGCCGTCCAAACAGATGGTACCTTACACCTTCGGGTAAATCGGACTGTCTGGATCGAAGAAGAAGAAGAAGAATCAGCTGGAAGCGGAAATCGATCCCAGAGTTTCTAGATTGCGCGCAGTCTGCTACAAGTTACAACACTCTTACCATGTAAAGGTTTCACTTTAATTTCTTTGCAACATGACTTGTAGGTGATTCTGCCCCACCCTCCTTTGTCCACTACCACACCATATTTCAGATCAGACAACAATTGTTGAATATTATTGTTTCAAAAACTCAATCAGTTAGAACTGAGGTTCGAAGCCGGTCTTCTAGATTGCGCCCAGTTTTGACACCTGCTACCCCATCCCGTCCATGTAATGAATTCAATTGAATTTCCTTATAGATATTCTCTGTCAACTATTATCTTTGGCTGTAGAAAAGGTAGAAATCATTTTCTGGTACAACCTTAAAATCAATTACAGTCGGAATCAATTTGAAGACGACCCCCTTACGTAAAACTTTCGTATTCGCCTGCTCTGCTCTCCGAAATGCGATAGCGGCCTAAGCCCTCAACCGTTTTGTTTGGCTTTAAGCTTAGGCTAGGGATTGAGCCTCAGTGCAGGAAGCGGATTACAGGCAGCTGCTACAATCGAAGCGAAGTGAAGTCAATCGCTCCCTTCCGCCATTTCCTAAACAGAGCTCAAAAGACGCCCCGGAAGCCCTGGGTGCGAGGCTTCTGTGTGGCTTGTTGGACCAAAATGCCGGCTTTGAATGGTATTCAAAAGTGCGAGATGGAATAAAAGCTCTTATCTTTTGTGTTTCGGGGAGAACCATTTATAATTCAAGTGGAGAGAACGTATGCAAGAATCCATTTTGTGCGTGAATGCATACAAGTGGTTTTGTTAGCATCGCTTTTATGAATCATGTTCAATGCGTTTATTTAAGGACTTAAGTGTGTTTGAATTGATATGTATCAATTTCAGCACCCAGCGTGTCTCTTTGAAAATTGGTTTGTTTGCAGAGAGTATTGATTTTCGCGTAATGACATACTTTACTCTTTCTTTCTATCTATTCTGGGTAACATTTTTGTGTTTTAATATTGATGCTAACATAATTCTGTAAAAGTCCGCCGTACTTGACTTTCATAATAGACGATTTAAATATTTTTCCTTCTAGATAAACCAATGAATTTTACTTATTGGAATAAGAATGTAATATATTCAATAAACCACAAGTCAAGTGGTTCTGTTTCATGCAGATAAATGCTGCTGTTCATTCGAAATATAATATATCGATATTGATGTAAATATCATTAAATTTTAAATTTATGTTCAGGTTGATATGAGGCTTTTAAGGTCATATGATCTTTAATGCACAGCTGCGCTACAGAAATATCTCCATACTTTAGCCCGTAGCAACATTTTTTTCAGACTATCTAATTATCAAATTCTATGAGCTGTGGATAAGAACCTACCGTTAGATGACGAAAGCACAGGAGTTGATCATTTATCGGCATCAACTTGTTACTCAAATCTTACTATCAACTCCTACTTGTCATTGACCACGTGATCCGTCCACGCTTACCTCTCTTAACTTAACACCACGTCCCCAGTTTAAACTTGCCGCAACACACCTTCATCCTTCACAGCCACGCTTTTTGATCACTAGAAACTTGTTTAAAGCAATATACGCTTTCTAGACATAGGAGTTTTGTAGCGTCCTCTTCAGTTCGATATTCCTTCAACAATTTCATAGACGTACAGATGGTGATAAAGAAGCTTCAGAACGTGTACCCTGACAGGTTAACAAAACAAAAATTGACTTCAAAATCATGAGTTTTATTATCAACAATTTTAATTCATATTAAGTTATATTTAAGCTTAATCATTTTATACACAATTGCAATGTTGCTAAAAAGAATTAATTTTAGCTTTAATTCGTGTTAGAGAAACTGAAATTAGAATAAGAACGTCCCTTTCAGGTAGCAGCCTATTAAATTTAATGGTTACACTCTGCGCATCAGTTTAATGGAACGAACCAACCGCGGTGATCTAGGAGCGTTATGCCGACAAAACTAGTGAAATTTCAACAAATATCCCTTCCAACAATTCCCCAGCCACAGAAATGTGATTGATAGAACTTTTCACCGGATAGAATCGAAAGATAGAACTGCCTCCGCCAAATAAGACTCCAATCGCCAATAGCTATGGACACAGATTACAAAATAACCTATCTGGAAGAAATCTTCTGTGGTGCGATGATCTTAACTCTGGTTTTCCAAGTAACTTATACATTGGCACTTATACATCAGCAAGGCCAATCCGCCCTACCTCACAAGGGGGAAACTCCTCGTGAGGACAGCTCCCCTCATGAGGACGGCTCCCCCTTGTGAGAACGGCTACCTCACAAGGGAAGAAACTCCTCGAATCGTTTTATTTTCTATTAAAACGAGCTAAGCTTTTTTAAATAAGTAAAAGCATTTAATTTTTTGTTAAAAATGGGAAGGAAAGGGGGAGCCTCCTTTTTAGGTCTCACAATTAGCACACCTGTGATTAAGACCGCAGGTGGAGTAAATGTTTCGCCAGTTATTGTTATGCAAAATAAATCCTCCACGAATCTTTCCCCTCCGAAAATAGACTCCACTATTCGCTGCGACGTGAATGTCCCACTCCAGAAACTTAACGTAACGGCAATGTTACGAAATCACGGTACAGAGGCATTACAATGTGACGTCAAAAACAAGTTAATGTGCGACGTTACAAAGTATCCTAAAAATGACCAAAATGCCTTCGCTGTGGCGTTAATGTGAAATTCCCGAGACATAAAGCGACGTCCCAAAGTCACAGTGTGACGTAAATATTACGTCACTGTACATTTACGTACAGTGACGTAAATGTTACGTCACTGTGATAAAAAATGTTGTTAGGGTATCTAAGGGTACGCTCTGAGCAGGAGCGACTACCAGCATTTTCATGCGAGACCATCAAACTAATTTGGTTTTAACACCAGTGGGAAGTGGAGGAACAAAAGCCTAGTCGCCTCGCTTCGATTGGTCATTTTGACTCCACTCTCTCCCTAACTCTTTGGGATAAAATATAGTTTAACGACTCCTTTGTTAAAAAAACCTGATGTAGGCAACACATGACTTTCCTTATACAATACAATGAAATTACTACCTTTACAGCAAAAAAATAGGTTATTCTTATAGTAGATACTTATATTCTTTCCAAGATATTGAATTTTCGTCAATGAGTCGTCATTTTCATTGATTTGGCGTCATTTTTATCCATTTGGCGAGATTTTCGTTAATTTAGCAACATTTAAAAAGTCGCCAAATTGGCGACATTTCGCCAAATTCGTTGCCAAAATATCGCCAAGAGTTATGAACGGAGAAATAAGTTATTCTTATAGCAGATAAATGACTGTTAGCGTTCAAATACAAAAGTATTACTCAAAGTATCTTTTCTCATTAATGGAACGAGCTAGATCCACGAGAATAATGCCACCAAATTTATCGCATGATATTACATATGAAAAGTGAACATGTTTCTCAACAGTTAATATATTTTTTTAATTTATGGGATTTTTTGATAAATTTATTTGAAAAATATGCAATATCTCGAGAACGGTTCATGCTAGCGTTCTAAAGTTTATGTCAATCGTTTTCTACGAAAACATTACATAAGTAAGATCTATTCGCGTAACTTTATTAAAGGTTTTGATTTTTTTGATGATTTTTTCAAAATTTCACTCGAAAATTTAGGGAGGTTCTGGACATTCGATTGCATTTAAAAGCAATAGACTTCCAGTATTCACGGATTGTGATTTTTGTACCAAATTTCATTCGAAACTTTCCATTCGTTTTGTGAGATTTCGCTCCAAAGACTCACTGACACACACACATACTTTCGCACACACACACACACACATACTTTCACACACACACACACACACACACACACAAAAACATCCCCTTAAAAATGTTTGATTAGTGATCAGGGATGCTTGAAACGTGCTCCCGTCGAAAACTCGAATTCGAATTTTCGACCCCGTCACAATACTTTCCTTATACATTATGTATATAAGGAAAGTAAAAATAATTATTTTGTATAAAGATGATGAACTTATATATAAAATCAATAAATTAAATGCAGCCAATTTATTGCCAATTATTTGCATTAAAACTGTGAAGCGAGAGGGCGCATAAAAAGCATTAATTTCATTTTAATAATATGACTACAAAAAAAAATCAATTAGACATTTAATGCTATGCAAATTTTTCCTCGTCGTCTATCGGCTTCTCCCTTTTTTATCGACTGTGCACTGGTCAGTTTTCTTACGCTCTGGAGCTTCATAGAAGCTTCAATAGGAGCTTCATAGCTTCATTAGCCGACTTCCACATTGAAGCTTCCCACTTCCGGCTGGAACGAATCCTTTTCAACTTGAAAAGATTGAGGTGATGTTATCTTTTTCACTTGAAATTTTTAAGTGTCCGAATTCTTTGAAGCCATATCACTGAAATCATATCACTGAATCAATATTCAATATGAAATTATAGCTTCAATATCTAATGAAATTAAGACAAGATTTAGTGAGAACAATATATCTGTTCTGTTTTCCCTTAGTTCAGTATTATCCGGATCAGATGTCAAAAGAGAAAAAGAAAATGTTTCAACCATATGCAAAGTATATAACTTCCAGAAAGAGGAATTGTTATGTGAATTGCGACTGTTTTATTCAATGCTGAAAAATGAAAACATAGACCATCTCAATTTTAAAAGACGCCTGGATTATTTTAAAGAGAGGAATTTAAGAAATGTGTTTTCTATCATAACATTATTAGTTAAATTGTTTTTGACTGTGCCAATCAGCTCAGCGAGTTGTGAAAGGTCTTTTTCGTGTCTCAGGAGGCTGAAAAATTATTTTCGCGGTACAATGGGACAAGAAGACGTTCATTTTTAGCTGTTTTAGCTACAGAACAAGATATATACCACTGGATTGTGATGATATTGTAACAAAATTTTCTCTTCTTCCAGACTCTAAGAACCGGCGTTTAAAACTTCGATAAAAGGTAAATAAATATAGATATTTGTATTTAGAAAAATTATGCTAACAGCAATCATGTTAACACATATATGTACAAAAATTATGTTAACAACAATTATTTTTCTCAACATCAATTCAATTTTGTGATCCCTCTCCCCCCCCCCCCCATCCTGTTAACAAACATTTTATTTATTCCATATTATGGATTTTCATACATGCAAATCTCGTACCCTGAAATGAAATGCTGAAATGCCGCCCCTGATGCTATGTTAATCCTATTTTGGATTGCCCAAAGTCCACTTTTTTTTTTCCCAACAGTATCTTACTCGTAGAAAAATTCCGAGGCCGTTTTCCCGAAATAATTGTCTCTACGAGCAATCTCTGTAAGATATGAAATAAAAACCGGAAAAGAAACTAAAAATTAAATTCCTCGAATGCAATTTTTTAACTTTTTATTTGGGGGCAAGCGAACAAAAATAAAATATATATATAGTATATATATATATATATATATATATAAATATATATATATATATGGTCTCTTTTTCGTGGAAGTAATGTGAAAATTTGGGAACCGTTTTGGGCTTGAGTGATTTGAAAGAAGAATCATCAGCGAACGTTGTGGAGGGGGGCGAAGCAGCTACTAATCATTTTCCGAAGTCAGCTTGCCCTGACGTCCCAAGCCACCATTGTGTCTCGCCAGACCTGGCCGAGATTGTGTGGGAAGAAAATGCGCTATATTAAAGCGATTGCTTTCATTTGGGGAAGTGGTGAAATCCCAAAAGTATAATATCGTTTTAGCTGTGATTTTTATCGAAATGAAAGACATAGGAAACGCAATTTCATATTGAGTAACATATTCAATTTTCACTTTCCCTACAATGCATGGGGACAGTATTGGAATCGTGTGTGAAAATCGCCGTTTTCGACGGATCTACACGTTTCGAGCACTCTAGAACACAAAAACACTATGTTTAGCGTGACACCTGTATCTGTGTGTCTGTCTATGAAACACATGTATCCACTATAGCTGGAAAAATAATTAGCCGAATTTCACAAAATTTGGTAGATCAGTCACTTATGGGTTATCCTGATGCTGATTAGATTTTAGCACGATTCGAAAAAAACTCTGTCTTTCCTTTGCGAAATATCCTGCAAAATAAGTATGTATCCATTCCAGCTGATAAAACCAATCAACTGAATTTCATAAAATTTGATAGATATCATAATCAGCACCAGAGTATCAACTGTGGGATGCTATAGTGCTGATTATATTTTGGTACGATTCGGAAAGAAAGAAGATGCTTTTTTTTTTTTGCGAAATAGCCCTCAAAAATTACCAAAATCTAAAATTAAAGACTACATCTGCTCAAATGCGTCCATTAAATGCTTGTTCTATACGTAATTTTTGGCAACGAAAAGAATAAGACCAACCCCATTGTGCCGATTTTATTTTATAACTCTAATCTTAAAATCTTTATTATTAACTCTGGTCTTTATAGTGCATCTCTAATGGGCAGTTATCTTATAAACTACTACCATTTGTAGTTTAGCTTTACTTGATAATTATAAATTGATTTTATATAGTACATTGCTTTGGTGGCCGCAAAACCCACCTAATATTAGCATATCGGGGTAATTAACTATTGTTATAACCTTACAGAAATCAAAGTTATAATTTAAGGTTAATAGAAAGGGCTTAAATTTTATTCAATCGCACATTATCATTTTACATCATTATATCTAATCACATAGAGAATAATATTCTTTTTCTGACACGTATTAAAGTAATCAGCGAGAAGTAATGCCAGACATTTTAATGATTGGTTGGATCACTTGGTGGGACAATTTAACAATTTTTTTTGTAAATTTCGGAAAATTATACTGTCCTCACATAGTCATTAATAGTACAGTACCTGATGAAGTCTTTCACACATGCCAAGTCAAACACATAAAGAGTCTTCAAATATATTTCCACACCTGGATAACAAGATGTAATTTTGGAGTTCTCCTCCAAGCAGTTCACCGTACAAGGCACTCATACGAATCCATCTGAAACAAACTACTGCTTGCTCTTAAAACTCTGTTTTCTTCGCCCCCTACCGTGGTATTTTTAATATATTTTTCTTCTTCCAGACGGTCCACGTGCATTTTTAACTCCCCTTCTGGGATGTAGACTTCTCGTCGCCTATCAATTCTCATAATCCTCTTATCTCCGCTTATCCTCCGGCTCTTGGACCTCATCTCATTTTGGCTGGCGGCTGGTCGATTGGACTAATCCCCCGTGTTTGATTAATTAATTAATATTATTATATTATATTATTAATTATTATATTATATTATTAATTATTATATTATATTATTAATTATTATATTATTATTATTATATAATTAATATTATATCATTGCACCTGCTGCTGCAGGTGCAATGCTTCTGTCGGCGATTTCCCCCAAACGCTGGCAGAATTTTATATTCGCACGTTGCTCGTCAAACGCCATTTCCGTTTTCTACGAACACGAACAACTACAGTTCACTGACACGCATTGTCTGGAAAAACATCTGTTTCTTCCTTTTCACATCTCGCGTCACATGTGCCTCTATGCCACGGTAAAAATTCTTCCCCTCTCCCCCAATCAGAGTTGGAGATATCAGCACAGTCTCCGAATTTTTTGATCCTACCTTGTAGAAGTGCACGCATGCGTACTGCTTTAAACTTTGTTGACACATCTGAGTGGTTGCACAGTTTCGGCATTATAACTGCGGGGAACACCGGTGCATTTCCGTCTTTGTTGTATGCTCTCATATTGAGAAATTTTACTAGACCTTTTTGGTCTGGAATTTTTAAGCGGATGCACATCTCGGAAATTTTTACTCTTATCATCTTCTAAAGTCTTTCCTCCACTGCCACATCTTTTCTTGTCTTTTAGTTGGGCAAACTTTTTTAACTTTGGAAGGTTATTCACGACGAAGCTCTTTAAAGAGCAATTTTTGAAAACTAATTTATCACCAAATTTTTTATTTATTGATCATAATTTATTTACGACACTTTTTGGTGCCATGACCAGGATGGCCAGTTCTTTACCATTCGCTCGTACTGTCATTTTACTTGTTCAAATTTGTGATATCTTTTAGTTTATCTTTGTTTCACAGTACTAAAATCCAATCAACAAGAGAGTGCGGCATAAGTGACTTAACTATCAAATTTCATGAAATTTCGTCGAATAGTTTTAAAGCTAGAGTGAATACATACATTGCATTGACAAACATACACAGACACCACGTTAAAAATAGTGTTCTACAATACTCGAAACGTGTAAATCCGTCGAAAATTCGAATTCCAATTTTCGAGCCTGTTCCAATACTTTCCCTGTAACATTACTATGCATTATAGGAAAAGTGCAAAATGTAAAACCTTTCTGGCCGTATAAACGCTATGTCATGCAAACAATACATCAGCCATCTTGTGTCTAAACATTTGTTGTATCAATTTTTAAAATGTAATTAAATAAATAAGTGTGAGAAGGCGATATATTCCATTATTATCACTTAATTGTGTAATAATCATTTGTTTTTGTCTATAATTTTAATATATAAATTTTTGTATATTTGTTTCCATTAAATAATGTACATTAAAATAGTTTTAAACAATTCCAATTTAAAAATACCTTTATTTACTTTTTAAATAGTTTAAATATTTAGATTATTTACTAAGGTTTGCTAACTTTTAAAGCGTCAAAACACCTTTATTTATTTTTTTATAGAAAAGAAACAATATGACTAAATTATTTAAAGCATAATTAGTTCCCTTTTGTTACAAAACAATATTATGTACCTTTCATACGAGTATTCTGCGGTTTCATAAAATTTCAAGGATTCTGTAAAAGTTTTGCTTTAAAGCGATTTTTTTCTCCTATCAATAAAGTTAATTTTTTCTCTTACGAATCCTACAGAGAATTTCCATCATTTGGACATTTATCACATTTCACCATTTGATAGCAGTTTTTATGTTCTTGATCCTTCCTCTCTCTACAACAGATGCATTTAAAAAGTGCGTTTGCCTGCACAGTTGACGTGAGGCTTGTGCTCGCACTATCGTTTACTTTTTAAATTTCATTTGCGCAGCTTTTTATGTTACGTTCTATTTATTTATCAAGAATATACACGGTTCTGTGAAAGTCCTGAAGGACCCCCAATAGCTTTTAAAGGAAAGGTCCAAGAGTGCATACGTTAGGTCTATCTAGAATAAAGTGACCATGCCCGAACGAATAAAGGAGAAAGAGTAAATGCAGCGCCCCTAACAAAGAATTTATAAAGTTAGGCTATCGAACTCGGCAGCAAAGCGAAGTAGATGAAAAACGTCAATTACAAAGTTGTAGAACATTATCTGATGAGTAGGAATTGACCCTAAATCTCCAAGGCTCCGAGGTTTTTCATTTCGGGGCACCTGTGAAAAAGCTCACGTATCCCCACATCGAAGATAATAGGTAATGTGCATAAAGGATATAGGTAATGTGCATAAGGGATATAGGTAATGTGCATGAGGGATATAGGTAATGTGCATTTCTTGATAGTAGAAAGGATCTTAACATTCCTTTGAGTTTGGATGCTGGTTGCGAATAAGTAGACGTATGTGGCTTAAAAAGAGTTATTCAGTGCCTTGGGCTGTGAACGACAAAGCAAAGAGGTAAAGCAAAAGGGATAAACTATAGAGATACCCTAAAACTGTTACAGAAGGCATTTATTTGACACAATAGAGTTATTGGCGAATGAATAGCTATCCTATGAAAAAATATTTAAATAAATAGCACTTACATGCACAAAAATCTAAGATATATAGCCTGTTCAATATGTCCTCAGCCAGCAACAATGCACATTTCAATTCGAGAAAGAATATTCCCGCTTAACGAGCATTGCAGGCGTTACCGAGTTACAGGCCTTAATGATACAACATTTTGGCAAATATATTTTGTCTTCCACACACGCGTTTCGTTCGTTCTTGGTATCGATTAGACAGTGCTACTTATTAGACAATGCTCCAATTTTTTTCGTCTACACTCATTTTGTTTGTGAGTTTGTTATCCTAACATTTTTACTTCTCCCCTAGGGGCGCTACAATCACTATTCCATCAGGCATGGTCACTTTACTGTGGATAGACTTAACGTGTGCACTCATGGACATTTCCTTACAAAGTTGTTGGGATGCTTAATGATTTTACTAAGAACTTTTTGCACTTCAGTTCTTTTGGAGCACAATAAAGAAACAATGAGTCTAAAGAAACTTTCCCTTATACAAAATCTGTTCTTACAAAATTCCACGCTTATATTCTATTCTCAAAAAATGAAATATTGATTAAAATATACGCATAAATTGAGCCCAGATTTTGCGCTATTAGCCTATTTTTCTACTGATTATAGAATCGTAAGATTATAATATTCTATATACCCATTTCTAGCTCTAAGGGGCCCACTATCTAATTTAAATCTTATAGTGCCCATAAATGCTTATTTAAAGGGTTTGTGCCTATATATGCCTATTTAAAAGATTGGTGCCTATATATGCCTATTTTAAGGGTTGGTGCCTACATATGCCTATTTTAAGGGTTGGTGCCTAATATGCCTATTTTAAGGGTTTTACCTATTTTTATTTATTTTCTCTTTATTAGGAGTAATTTTACACCAGTGATTGAACTATTTCAGTGTCCTTTTTTTACTTTATAGTGCCTGGGCGCGGTAGCCCATTGGTTAGCGCGCTGGAGTTGCACTCGGTAGGCCCGGGTTCGATTCCAGCCGCTGCCAAAACTGCCGCCGTGTTCATGCGGAGTACGATCACGTTAAACATGTGGGTCCGAAAGTCCTTCCGAGAGGTTGGTGGTAGGGGAAGGAGGGTACGGTCCCTGTGGATGCCTCCCCCACTGGGTTCCGGTCTAAATTGGGTGGCACTTCCCGACCGTCCAAACAGTTACCTTACACCTTTCTGGTAGGTCGGACGGTCTGGGTTTCAACAACAACTTTATAGTGCCTATTTTCCCTTTTTAGACCCTATTTTGTCTACCTATTTTGATATTTTAGTGCCTATAAATTCGTATATATAAAGGAATAAGTGTATCATAAAGGAATAAAGTATTTAAATATTTACACAACCTTGTAGGCACATTGGGAAATATAAGTCTGTTGTTAAAATATTTTATTCATTTATCATCAATTTTAACACTTTCCAACATAATCAAGAAATGTTTATGACTTTGGTCATTCTGTCTTTCTGTCTGTCCGTTCGCACGATAACTGCCGTAAAAATGACTTTATCAAAATGAAATTTTAGTATATTGCTGAGACGGTCTGTGCGACGTTTGGGAATGAAAATGAATATCACCCAATTAGTTTTAGATTTTACTCGTGTTGAAAAAATGAAATACATGAAACCCTATGGGACTTAATGTGTCAAACATTTTTTAATCTAAGTTAAAATTCCCAAATTTCTTCGAAAATTTTAAGAAATATTCAAATTATGACTAAAATGTTTAATAAAAAATCTGATGTGGGCAACATATGACTTTCCTTATATAATGTAATGAATTTACTACTTTTACAGTAAAAAAATAGGTTTTTCTTATAGTAGATACGAATATTCTATCCATTTGGCGAGATTTTCGTTAATTTGGCAACATTTCAAAAAGTCGCCAAGTTGGCGACAATCCGCCAAATTCGTCGCCAAAATCTCGCCAAGCGTTATGCACTAAGAAATAAGTTATTCTTGCAGCCGATAAATAACTATTGGCGTCCAAATACAAAAGTGTTACTCAGAGTATCTTTTTTCATGAATGGAACGAGCTAGATCCACGAGAATGATGTCACCCAATTTATCGCATGGTATTACATATGAAAAGTGAACATGTTTATCAATAGGAATTTTTTTTTATATGACTTTTTGATATGTTTTTTTTTAAATGTACAATATCTCAAAAACGGCTCGTGTTAGCGTTCTAAAATTTATGTCAATCGTTTTCTAATGAAAAATTACATAAGAAATGTCTGTTTGCGTAACTTTATTAGTGGTTTTGATTTTTTGACGATTTTTTCAAAATTTCATTCGAAAATTTAGGGGTGTTCTGAACATTCGATTGCGTATCAAAACAATAGGCTTCCAGTGTTTACGGATTGTGATTTTTGTACCAAATTTGGTTCAAATCGGTCCATTCGTTCGTCAGTTATCGTCTCCACAGACCCACTGACACACACACACACACACACACACACACACACACATCACTTCAAAAATGTTTGATTCGTGATCAGGGATGCTTGAAACGTGCTCTCCCGTCGAAAACTCGAATTCGAATTTTCGACCCCGTCACAATACTTTCCTTATACATTATGTATATAAGGAAAGTAAAAATTCAGCAAAATATGTTGGGTAGTTTTTTAAATAAAAATCGAGATCACGTGACGCATTGCAAATTAGAAATATGACCACCATTTTCTTCCCACTGTTACCGTAGAATTAAATACAATTTAAATTTATATTTAGTGCTGCATCCGTCATAAAACCGCTTCATTTTTGCGTGTTATCTGTGTATCTAAATTCTGTGCCAACGCAATTACAATATTTTTGTTTTAAAAGATCCCTAATCTTTGATTATTTCTACAACGAAGCCTAATTTTAATACCTTACTATAGCATACAGAATGTAAACAAATCAAGCAATTGTACTATTGTACACTCATGTCCAAAAAGTTAAACATAATTCGTAAAATGCGAAATATTCGGAGTTAATATGGATACAGGGGTGGTTCACAATCAATTGTGAAGAATCGTGGGATGAAGGTAAATCACTGTGCATATGCAAAACAGTTCAGTCTATGTCGACATATGCAAAACACCGGCGCACAGTGGTGCCAAATGAGGAATTTGCAGAAAAAACCTCACAACTTATGCATTTCTTAATATTTTTGCATACTTTTTGCGCATGTAGATAAGTTAAAGGTAAGATTTTATATGCATGCCGAAACAGCGATGGTTGCAAAAAGTTGCAGCTGATTTTCACAGAACAGTTGCATAATAGTATCTGCTTTCGAAATAACTCATCCAGAGCGTGTAGGAACGTGTAGCTTTTTCCATAGACTTAAAGAAATGAAGGAAAACAGAAAAAATTATATATCTATATTTTACGCTTTACAGTATGATTTTGGCTATGTTTTTACGAAATGTATTTATGTCAGAAATAAGCTGAGGTTACATATATTGAAAATACGTGAGACATATAATTATAAATATCCCCTAAAATTTTGGAAAAAATATTGAAATTTTAGTTAGAAAAAACAAGATTTCAATTAGAATGTGGAAGTCTTGTTTAAGATCAGTTTTTCCTTCTAGTTATACTGAATAAAATACATTTATTTACATGGCAAGATACTTCGGTTCATTGCATATCAAAAAATAGTAGTTGGTATCGAAAAATATTATTTTCGGGTTTCGGGGTTTTTTCCGCCACGGCACCAGTGTGCGGCGCACGTCGGCACGAGTATAAAACGTCCTCGAGCGGCATGACCAGTTGAGGCAGAATTTCGCAATTGCTGTGGTAAGGAGCGTTGTTAACAATCAAAATGGACGAAAGATGTCACAAAGATGCCAACTGGTCATGTTTTTGATGGAACAAATTATTGGAATGCTGGAATCCGGTTGATCCCAAACCGAAGCGTCTCGAATGCTGAATGTGCCTCAGTGTGTGATCTCCAGACTGTGGCAGAGGTTCCAAACCACTGGAGATGTTACCCGACGACCAGTACCAAGTCGGCCAAAGGTAACAACCACCCGAAAAGCCAGATATTTGGTAATAACTGCGCGACGTCAGAAGAACCGTTCAGATAGACAACTAGGTTCAACCCTGACAGCCGCCACATAAGTCACTGTTTCGAGACAAACTCTTTACAGGAGACTCAAATACGTTGATCTCTATGTCAGACGACCAGCAGTTTGCATGCCCCTGACTTCTGCATAGAAACACGCGCGTTTACAGTGGAATTTAGAACATCGGCAGTGGAGTGGACAACAGTGGGGCAATGTCATGTTTAGTGACGAGCACAGGTTTAGCCTGCAAACTGATTCTCGTCGTACTACGATCTGGAGAGAACGTGGAACGTGTTTTCACCCAGGAAACATCACGGAAAGACATCGTTTTCCGTTTGGGGTGACCCTTTTTCTTTCAACCCTTTTCTTTGGATAATAAAAGTCGTTATTATCCTTGTTTTGCATTGTTTTCTTCTTCTATAACCCTATTGCACCGCGTTTCCTTCCATTCCGATATAGATTTCCTGAAATTATTATATAAACAGCAACTATGCTTAACTTTTGAACATGAGTGTAAGATGAGTTGTATATGAATAGCTAACTTTTTTTCACACAAAATTATTTAGCTCTGTAGTCTGGAATATAAGCGATATGAATAAAGTATTCATTGATTTTATATAGAAAGGCAGACGATTTATATTTCATTGATGTCATTTGAATAAAGTTCATAGCGTGTAACTACCATTGTCTTTTTCGATTAAGTTTAAAGTTTTCGAGTATAATAAATTACTGTAGTGGTGCGATAATTTTTTAAATATCAGCGCTGAATGTATCACATTTTAGAGATGTTTAAATGAAATTCCATTTCAGTTGGAAAGTGTTTTATAATCAATGCTTTATGCATGATTGATCTTTCTTATTAATTATTGTATGTCTTCTAATCCAGTAAACATATTTTTATAAATCCACGATTTCACAAATTGGTTGGATTGTTTCAGTGCCCTATTTGCATAAGTTAATTTCGACAAAGCACTCATGCAGCATTACACTTACATATTGGTTATTTTCTGTAAATTTTCAAGTAAATTGTTTTTCCTGCAATAATAGTTAATATAAAGAGAAAGTATTATTACAAATGCCTAAAATATCTGCATGGCATATTGCCTGTCCTCCAGGGAAAACGACATTTACAGGCAACCATTGTTATTATTTGAAGGTCTGGGTAACTTGTTTTTGGCGATTAATTTGGCGGCCTTGGCGACAAATTTGACAATTACTTTTTGCAAGTTCTGGAAACTTCTCAAAATTTAAAAATTGATGGAGAACTTTATAAGCGACGTGCTTTTTTCACGGAGTTTTCACAGAGGGTATTTAACTTTTCTCTGTGGGTTTTAATCTGATCATCGTTCAGTTGATTGATTGTTGGAATGCTGCGAGTAAATGTGAACTGTGAATACGCCAGTGTCTTAAGACTATAATCGTCGGTTTTGTGAATGCGTTGCTCTTTTAATTGCTGTTTTATTGCAACTGACGGCTGTTCCAGGACCTTTTAAGCTAGCTGAAAAGTTATTAGCTGTACATTGTTCATGCCTGCGTTTACTGAAACACAGATATGATTTTAATAAAGCGTTAGTTATCCGGAAATTCGCACTCATGTTTGTATCATCCAAATACACCTACGATTCCAGAGGAGATTTTGCAGTGGTATTGTAATGAAGTCAAAAAATCCGACTCTCGTATTTTGAGAGATTTACATGTTTCGAACATCTCTGAATTCAAACCAACTACTTTTTTGCAACTGATGACTGTACGTCTGTTTCTGAATCTATGGGCGTTATATTTCTCATACAAATTAAGCAGATCATATGAGATTTGGTACGATTACCAGAATTATATATATATATAATATATATATATATATATATATATATATATATATATATATATATATATATATATATATATATATATATATATATATATATATATATATATATATATATATATTATATATATATATATACATATATATATATATATTATATATATATTATTATATAATATATATATATATATACTATAAAGAATTTAAATCAATGATCGTCGGCGATCTATTGATTTGCAGGGTGAATGGACCACCAGAAAGCCATCGCGTTTTCAAACATTTTATTTTTCAGAAATAGAAAATATCGGTTAGTTATATTTAAAACCTGTTATGTTAAACGCTGTTTTATATGTGACTTTTTATTAGAAAGCGAATGGCAACATTTATAGGACGTTATCATATTCCATTTCCCGTATATTTCACGTTGTGTCGTGATGAATCACGACATATACATAAAAATGTAAACATCTTTAAAAGAAATTAGATACAAATTGAATTCACGCTGTACTATTTTCACATTAGTGAATGCTTTGTATAACAAGAAAGTTTTTACCAGAAATTAAAGAATAAGGGGTTTTTCAAAACATTGAAATTTATATTTTTCACATAACGCACTATATTATTCAAACGAATTGATCAAAACTTAATTTTCTGAATTAACTAAAATTTGGTACAAATCATTCCATCAGGTCTGTTAGTTTTATGAATCGACGAACCAGGGTAAGGCCCTCAATTTTTATATTATTTTTTATTCGAAAATCGGTGTTTTTGCAAAATAATTGGGTTAAAAATGTTACGAAAATAATTATTTCATATGTTATTTATTATTTAAACGCGAATGAGATCATTCATTGGAAGCTAGCATGTACCATTATCGAGATAGTGCACGTTTTGAATTGATAATGGAAAAAAAATATAAAAAATAAATATACTTACTATTTATTCTCAGATGAGTAGATGCTTCCTTTTAACTAAAATTCGATTTAAAATATTCTTTAGAGTTATTACAAACTTCTCTTGAGATATTAGAAATTCTATTCTCGCTACAGGGAACGTCATATCGCTCGAAAAAAAAAATGATTTCAATAAAATTTCGAATTCTTATTTTGACTGTTAACAATAATAAGAGTATTTATTTTCAGCTAGGTCCAGTCATAAGAAAGCTCTAACTTTTGTTGTGTGTACTACAATATCGAAATTTGTTCATTTGTAGGAAAAACCATGTGTTTGACACTAAAGGTTATTTTAAAATTATGTTATCAAAGTTATTTGCTTCATTTTTCTTTGGTATTTAAATATAGTCATGTTTTCAATGAAAAATCTAATTTTGTTGAAATTGTTGAGTCAACTATGCAATTGTAAATCAATTAAAAAATAATCTCATAAAGTTGCCAATTTGAAAATTTGCACACGAGTTCTTTATAGAGATGGAAATATTCACAAAAAAGAATAAAAAATAAAAATATTCATTTTTGAGAAATTCGAGGCCAAATTTTTGCGACAGTGGCCTTGATATTTAACCCGCACTAGAAACAAATCATATGACAAAACGTTAAAATCATTAAAATCGAAGAAATTGAAATATTATTTATGATTCCAAGTCATTTTAACTCCAGATATAATATGATAATGGGGTCTAAATAATAAATTTTTCTCAACTAAGTCCAGAAAAAATTGATTTTGAAATTTTAATATTCAGGATTTTTTACCATCTCTGCTGGTACGGTAAATATACAAAATTTCCTAAAAAGGTAAAAGGTCAAGGTTTCCTCATTGAACACACTTGACATAAAATGGTCGCATTATAAAAAGTCAAGAAAATCTTCAATTATTATTAGAAATTTGATTAAATACAATTTTATTTAATACTATACAAAGAGAAATTAACTCTTTGGCGTAGTATTTGTATATGAAAAATCTATCTCTCTTTAGATATTTTAAACAGCAAATAAATTAGTTCATCATATGCGTATATGAATAAACCAATACGGAAATATTTTTATCGAAACAAAAGCAAAACGAAAAACTTATACCCAACAGAAACAATTATTTCTTTCAGAAATTAAAGCTTGTACAACACGAAAATATTGAAAGAAATGAAATTGATTTCTGCCAACACATTTCCTTTTTCATCTTTCTTCCTTAGAAAAAAAATAAAAGAATGAAAAAAAAAACAAAAAAATAAGTAAAGCCTGAAGAGTCTGCGAAGTATTTGCTTTTCATGGAGTAATGTGAAAATTCGGGAACAGTTCAGGGTTGAGTAGTTTTTTGAAATGAAGACTCATCAGCCAACTTTATAGAGGGGTGAATGGCTACTAATCATTTTGGAAAGTCAGCTGGCAACGACATTTACGCCGCCGATGCGCCTGGAGAAATGGAAAATTCGAATATGTTACTGAAGAAGTAGGTTAGAAAGTTCGACTATATGCGACTAAAAGTAGATACTTTCAATTAATTTAACCAATGTTCTAAATCAAGTCCCTATAAGTATTAGTACAACTCTCTTATTTAAAATATATATGTACACACACACACATATATATATATATATATATATATATATATATATATATATATATATATATATATATATATATATATATATATATAATCTAAATAGAAAATGTAAAACACATGAAAGTATTATATATATATTACCTTTATTTATTTCTCACGATTGGCAACAGAAGTTCTCTACTTTTATCTTTTGCGAATGACAACATTGGTCCCTTCATTCAAGGTTCCAATGAATGTATGCAGTGATTTTTTTCCGGTATTCTTGTTTCCTATATAATTTTTCAATCTTTATGCATGTAGTCCAAGTAGAATGAGTTCATAGATATTATCTATCTCATTCTTCAGAAACATGCATAGTTTGTGTTCATTTTGATTAAATACTGGGACTTGACAAAGAGTTTTTTCGAAGCGAACAATTTATTTAGGCCTAGCGCTTATCCACGTGTATAGCTTTAATGCTTTGATTTTATATGATTTTCTATTATCGAATCCACTCCATTGATATTTGTTGATTATCTTCAGCTTGATGACTAGAAATTTGCATTTTATTTCCCACATGATTAATGATTCTCTAGTTAATACTTTTTTTTATTATATAGGCATATTTTAAAGTTACGTTTTTTGAATTACAACTTCTTCTCTATTCTATCATTGGATTCTCAAATTATATATATATATATATATATATATATATCGGCATTGTAGCCGTGGTTTAACTGTTTTGGTGATTTTAATATTTCATAATTACATGCAATTGGTTATTATTATTATATCTTTCTAATATATACATATATATTAAAAATTTTATTTTACTTGTATAATAAATACCAGAGATTTATCTTTGATTGAAAATTGTCTGTAGACCATGTGTGAAAAGAAAATGGTCTGAAGAGTATATTTGAAATCAAAATAGACTCAACTACTGTAGAAAAAAATTTATAAATAAAATATGTATTAAATACCCCTCTTTCTCTTTCCTTGTTCCATATACTCGTATAATGTAAGCAAATTAAAACTGTATTACATTTTGAAAAAGTCTGGTGTATATAATCCCTTATAATATAAGCCCTTAACTGCACCCAAAGATCAAATTTTTTTGTTTCTGTAGTTATAAATCATATATGTAATACAGGTACTTAAGGTACTAATACCCTTGTTCCCTGTATATACATACATGGTGTAAAAACATGAATAGTGTAATAGATGAAAAGCTTCAAACTGAAAAATTTACACATGGAGCTAGGCTTTTCCTGGTTCCCAAAATTATTTTACATAAGAAAGAAATTAAGTGATAAAAGTGAAAAGTATTTTTTCTAAAACATATACGTTATCAAGGGCCATACCTGGTTCGTTAATACTTATATTTCTACGTTTCTGTGTGCATAACTGTAAATTGTATTATCAAAATTATGCACATGTCCCAATTTCGACAATTCACTATGGACGTACGAAAATTTGAATTCCCTAATTTTATGTATTATTGATTCGAGTACGAATGCTCAAAATGTTGCAGAACTCTTTGGTCCTTTGTTCGCTTAGAAATTGTTTTCTTTTCTTGAATCTATTCCGTATTCGAATCTGTACTCGATAATTAAAACATAAAATGTCTTTATATATAAACTTATTCGATAATATGTATATTTGGGAAACTTTTTCGATTTCGAAATTCTATTTTTCATCATTATTTTGCTTCTTCATAGTTTTACAATCTGACTTGGCTCATATTAATGCAGAATCCTAAAATAATCAATGTATTTTCTTCACAATGAAAACTATAACCTATTATATTAAACAATATTTAATTAGAATTCGATGCATTAATTCATATTTCACTTATAGATATGAAAATATTTTTTGTATATTAAATTTGTTATTTTATACACTGCAGCCCTATTTGTTAAAATATCCTAAAATGTATTCATGATACTTAATGTATTCTTCAAAATTAATGTACACCTCCTTGCAAATGAAGGACGAAAAGATAAAGCAAATATTCAAAATATTAATCTACAGGTTATACATATATTTCCTATTTAAATATTATTTATTTAAATATTACTGCAACACACACAGTGTTGTATTTGAAAAAAATGATTTTTCCTTTTGCACTATTTACTGCACATTCTAGGTTCTAAGAAGGAAAGTCCATATGCTTAATCACCCCCTAACAATTTAGAAATCAAACATCCACAAGGGTGCACGTTAAGTCTGTTTATAATAAAGTGACTACACCCAGTCGAAGCGAATGCAACGCCCTTATCGGCAAACTGAAGAAGTTAGGAACACGAAATCGACTTCGAAGCGTAAAAGGAGTTTCAAGTAAAAAGTTGTAGAGAATTATCTAATTAGTAGAAATCAATATCAGAATCGTTCGAAACACGTATATGGAAAACAATAGATACTTCAATAAATGCAATACACTTTGTACGAAATATAAAAAAAACTTGAGCAAAGGTATAAAAGCACAAGTAACACAATGTAACATACAGCTGTTTCGAGGATACGCTGGATCTTCTTCGTCAGTGCAAGAAGACCAACAAACCCAAAGTCCAAAAGAAGAATGGATCTATTCCTATTTTGGATTTATTAGTTCTCTCTTGCACTGACGAAGGAGATCCAGCGTATCCACGAAACAGCTGTATGCTACATTATTGTGCTATTTGTACTTTTATACATTGCTCAAGTTTTTTTTTACAATATATATCTGTTATACTTTATTAGTTGCTTTCTCCATTAACACGATGGCACCTGCAATGCTTGCCATTATACGCGACAATATTCTTAATTCAGATATACATTACCAATAACGGGGGTCATTTGGAACAGCATCTGCACTAAACTTTTGTGCATTAAGTATTGTTTATTGTATCATTCCAGAATATGATTCGGGCAACAAGTCGCCGGAACCATATTGTGTCAAATAAATGTTTTCTGTAATCGATTTAGTGTCGATTCGTACTAATTAAGCAATGTTCTAATTAAGCAATGTACCTGTAAAAAACTTTTTTCGTTTTGTTATCGAGTTTATGTTCCTAACTTCTGCAATGCAACACTAAGGGCGCTACAATCACTTCTATCCCATCTGGTGTAATCACTTTACTATAAATAGACATAACATGTATACTCGGGTATCTTCCAGTGCAAACTTATTGGGGTACTTAAGGACTTTCTTAAGATTCCTATGTCGAAAAAAATTTCCGAATTCGAGATTTTGACAGAAAAACACTTTTCAAGGCTTAAACAGATTTTAGAAACATTTGGAGATATGTCTATGCCGATGTGTATGTGTCAGTGATGGGCATGATTTAACAAGGTTTGGCTGTATTTCTATGCATATTGCTATTTCACACATATAATATGATTACTGATTATTCATATTACTTTCCAGGGTTAACAACTGGGCCCTTCGATTTGGAAAATCGATTCACGGCGGCAGCACCCAAGCTACGTGTCTTCAGAAAATAACTGAGGTAAGTTTTGTTCCCATTTTCATTAGCTGTTGCATTTCTAAATTTGATGTGATATGTTTTCCTCAGCAACATATGGTTTTAACACAATGAATATTGTCCCAACTTGGAACTCCCTATGAGGGAAAAACGCGTTTTGATTTTTCCCTCCCCGAGGGAACACCAGAACTGAGAATGTAATTGAACTGTAATGCTGTTCTAAAAACCGATCCGGCGTTGTAAATGAATATTATTGTAAATATGAGTGTTTATAGAATAAACATGAAAAAGACAACGAGAATTCTTGATGAAACAAACCACACTTTTCGTAGCAAATATAACTGCTACTTGTTAGGATTTGTACTTACATTATAGAAAGCAAGCATGTAAGAATTACTACACTTGTTTCAAGGGCGTTATGAGCCTTCATGCGTTAGGTCAAAAACACTGTGTCCTACTGATCTAAAGGTCAAATACAACTGCCTTACCATTGTATTTTATCATTCGATTAGTATACTGTTTCTTACCTGAAAAAAAGAATTCATAACTCCCTTGAGATAATTGTAGTGAATCAGTTGTATTTGATCTTTCGATCAATACATACTATTCCTGACTGGGTGAAAAGGTTCATAAGTCAGGATAAGTGAAAAGGTAACTCCTATGAAACAATTGTAGTCGGACAGCTGTTTTTAATCTTTCATTCAGTATATACTGTTTATGACCTAATGAAGAGGGAACAGTTAAACCCTGAAACAGCTGAACCTTGAAACAGGAGGTCAGACAGCTGTATTTGATCTTTCGATTAGTATATACTGTTCCTACCCTGATAAAGAGGTACTCATAACGCCCTTGAAAAACAGTTGCAGTCAGGTTGTTGTATTTGATCTTTTGACCAGTATGTACTATTCTTGACCTGATGAAGAGGGGCTCATCATCATCATCATCACTCACTCATCGTACCTAGTGACACATAAAGCCTTCAGCTTTAGTCGCCATCCTGGTAGCTCTTGTGCCGCAGTCCTTGCTTCTGACCAGCTCACCCATCATTAGTTTCCTCCAAGTTAGCTTGGGTCGACCCCGAGATCTTCTTCCCTCGAACGCCCAATAAGTACCACAGCAGGGATGTTATGCTGTGGTATTCTTAAGACATATCCAATCAATTTTCATCCACAGTTTTCTATTTCCATCTCTATTACTTTCTGTCCAGTACTCTTGTAGAGTTCGGTGTTAGTAATAACATAAGGCCAAAATACTCCCAAAATTTTCCTTAGATATTTAGCCTGCCAACTTGTTGTATTGGCCCTTTGTTAATTTCCATGTTTCGGCTCCATACATAAAACGCTCTTCACTGAAAAATTGAAAAGGTTGATTTTGGTTTTTAAATTAAGGTTAGTAGCTTTCCATACTTTATTTAATTTTCTAAAGCAATTCTAAGCTTTTGCAATTCTTATTTTGATTTCTTCATCTGCTCCACCCTCCTTGTTCACCAGTACTCCAAGGTAAGTAAAGCTATTTACATCTTCAATGGGTTCATCATCTAGTTTTACATTTTCAAAAGTTTTTTCATTAATTCTAAAGACTTTTTGTTTCACTTTTATTGATTCGTAAACCAGTAGTTTTAGCAAACTTATTAAGGCTGATAGTTTTCTGTTGTAGGAAGAGGGGCTCGTAACACCCTTTAAACAGCTGCAGTCAGACAATCGTATTTGATCTTTCCATTAGTATATACTGTTCCTGACCTGATTAAGAGGGCTCATTTGAAACAATTGTTGTCTGCTAATTCTCATACACCTGCTTTCTACCACGGAAAAACAAATAATTTGGTTTCAGACGCGTTACCCGCAGCCACCTGTAACTTTTTGTTATCAATAACTTTCCATTTAGTTCCTGGTCTATCGTATACTTAATGTCCCTTCAGTCATATTCCATTTACTTCCACTTTTATCACAATCATTATTACAATGAAATAAAAAAGGTGTATCCATTACCCCATGGAGTTGAAACGTCATATTGAGAAAATGTCAAGATCGTTTGAGACAATGATGCAGGTGGCAATGAGATTAGGCTCCTGTATTGAATGTATTTCTACAGCTAAAGGCCTAAAATATTTATTTAGACTGTCAATTTTGTAGAAATAAATTAGCAGTGCAATGCCAATTAGTACTGAAACAATAAGGAATATGCTTACGTATTCAAAATTATTTTACCTTTCAATTTATTTTTACCTCCATGTATTCTGTACCCTGTCCTACAACTATGAAAAAATACTGATTAAATATACTCATATTTAGGGAACCTGAACCCAAATTTAAAATAATCAAAAATACATATACGTACGAAATATTTTCCTTCCCGTTGCATCAAATGAAAACAAGAGGCACTTTACTAACAACATCAACAACTTGATATAATTCTCAAAGCATTGTTGCATTTTCAAGCATTCATCCATGGGAGTTTCATCTCCTTCTCTCTAACTCCATCAACCATTTACTTCCACTTTTATCGAAATCATTATTATGAAACAAAAAAGATGTATCCATTTACTTCTACTTTTATCACAATCATTATTACAATGAAGCAAAAAATATGTATCCATTATCCATTTACTTCCACTTTTATCGCAATCATTATTATAGAGAAACAAAAAAATGTTTTATTTTTCATTTCTGGGAAAGATACAAATTTATTTCCTCTACTTACTACTTCAGTGGGCAAATAAAAGGAACAAATTGATTGTGGTGCGTGAAGAACATAATATAGCAAATATAGTTTTAAATATCTAAATGACAAATATATACTCGACTTTCTTATATATTCATATTTTCTAGTGTTTAGTTCCACTTGTATCACAATCATTATCAGAGTGAGAAAAAATATGTATTGTTATCAAATACTGTATCCAAGCTATAGATCAAAGTATTACATGTAAATTCTTTAAAAGATTTTTTTTCTCAGGTTTACAACAACTTAATGACGCCCATACATTAGATGCACTTGGCAGGGCCGCCCATAAGAGGGGCGGACACCAGTTGAGTGAAGAGGCGAGGGCTACCAATATTGTCATTTGAAGCTGCAGAAGATGGGAAAAATTCACAAAATAGAGAAAATCAACTATTCAGGGGACCGGTGATAAATATTTGTAGGAGAGCCGTGATTTCTATGAACAGCCATGCTCTTGGCTTATTCGTTTCAAACTAAACTGGCTTAACACAGTTAGTACATCCTTAAAGAAAGAAGACATATGCACATTACGTGACAACAATCGTTTCAAGTTTTGATCCCTCTTCATAAGTCACAAAATATAAAACTGCTGCTTATGAGAATAACACAGTTAATACTTCCTTAAAGAAAGCGGACATATACAAATTAAGTGACAATAATTGTTTCAAGTTTTGATCCCTCTTCATCAGTCACAAAATATAAAACTGCTACTTGTGAGAATAACACAGATAGTATTTCAAGAAAGCAGACATATACAAATTTCATGACAACAATTGTTTCAAGTTTTGATCCCTCTTCATCAGTCACAAAATAAAAAATTGCTGCTTGTGAGAATAACACAGTTAGTACTTCCTAAAAGAAAACAGGCATATTCAAATTACGTTACAATGATTTCAAGGGAGGTTTGACTCCTCTTCATCAGGTTAAAACAGCGTGTTTACTTAACAAACGCCAAGCAAGAACTGTAAGATGGCAAGTCAAAAAACAGTAGAATACATATATTTGGAACACTTAAAGAGCTGATTCGTAGCGTGGGTAATAGACATTAGAACTATAGTGGAATACATATATTTCCAAATATATGTATTTTACTGTTTCTGACCTGCCATTTTACAGCTCTTGTTTGGAACATTCAAAGAGCTGATTCGTAGCGTGAGAAATAGACATTAGAATTATAGTAGAATACATATATTTCCAAATATATGTATTCTACTAGTCTGCTTTCTTTAAGGAAGTACTAACTGTGTTGTTCTCACAAGAAGCAGTTTTATATATTGTGACTGATGAAGAGGGATCAAAACTTGAAACAATTGTTGTCACGTAATTTACATATGTCTGCTTTCTTTAAGGAAGTACTAATCGTATTATTCTCACAAGCAGCAGTTTTATATTTTGTGATAAACTAGTTTGATACCATTAAGATTCATACGTAGTTTAAATTATCAATTTTACTCATATGCAATTGTAGCACCTATACCCGACGTTGCCCGTGATTTAAAAGATGTACATTCATATTGCTTTTCAAAAGATTCCATTAATGGATTAAATTTAATTTCTGTATAAAAAGTAAAAAGTATAAGAATATATATTCTCGCTATTTAAAATATCTGCACATGAAAATCTGAAGAATGAAATAACCAGATCCCATTTGAAAACCCATGTTCAAATATAAAGTTTGGCAAATATACGCTGAAATGGTAGGAAAAGTTATTGCCTTACCATTTTTGACTTCATTGCAATAATCATTTAAACAGTATTGTATTAAAATAAATTATATTTTCCAAAATATTACCGTAATCTTATATTCCATTTTCGCAACCGGTATAACAATATTAGAAGTATAATACCGTTTATTTATGAAATTTAATTTTATACCAATTTCTTAATTATTGGAACTAACGGATATACTCGACGTTGCTAATGATTGAAAATCTAGTCACTTTCTAAATGATATTGTTTGTTCTCAAATGATTCTAATGAAAAATTTATAGCGGGTCTATTATGATCTTCAACATTTGTCATCGTGAACCCTTATTCCTTAGCTCTAGAAAACCTTAATTGTTTTCGTTTCCACTTCATTTAATTTTTAACAATTAAATTAAAGGTTCATTATAAAAAGTTCCATCACATACGTCCGGAAAATATTTTCTATTACGGCAATTTCCGATTCTTCCTATTTTTTTTTTTCTTTTTGCTTTTAGTTGAGGAGACCCTGATAAAAGGAGGTGGTAGAGGAGGCAGCTTCTTTAAAAACATTTTTATCTTATCTTTGCGACTCGTGCTCTGATTTTGATGCAAGGGCATGTGGGGAAAGGGGAGGCCCCCTTTCTCGAATTTTCGTTTTTATCTATTTTAGTGACTTTTGCTCCAACTTTAACGCGATTTTCATGTTGTATTTTCTACTCTGCAACGGACACACACTCGACCTGCTCAGGCTAAACATCGATCCGCTTTTGTTGTTTTGAAGTTTTCGTAGAACCTGCTAAAAAGCTGATTGCTATAAAAACTGATAGCTATATTTAATGACCGATAGTGTTTACATAAACGTTGGTGATGTGCGTATATAAAAATATTTTTCACTTGTTCAAAACTAGGATAAAAGGCCGCGATGTGAAAAAAGTAAAATCGCCTACTCATAGGCGATAGCCGATGCAAGGCAGACCTTCATAGAGCACTGTGTTGTTCTTGTTGAAACCCAGACCGTCCGACCTACCAGAAAGGTCTTGAAGACCCAGACCGTCCGACTCATCCTAGGACGTGGGCAACTGTTTGGACGGACGGCTACGAGAAAGGTGTAAGGTAACTGTTTGGACGGCCGGGAAGTGCCACCCAATTTGGACCGGAACCCAGTGGGGGAGGCATCCACAGGGACTGTACCCTCCTTCCCCTACCACCAACCTCTCGGAAGGACTTACGGACCCGTAACTTACGTAACGTGATCGTACTCCGCGTGAACACGGCGGCAGTTTCGGCAGTTGCTGGAATCGAACCAGAGCCTACCCAGTGCAATTCCCGTTCGCTAACCACTGGGCTACCGCCCCCCCCCCCCCCCAACCACACACACACACAGAGCACTGAATGTACCAAAAGTATTGGTGATCTTTCTACTTTACCTCTCCCTTTTAATTCTTTTCAAATGCCCCCTGTCTGAAGCTCTGGACGAATTGAATGAAATTAATTAGCGCTAAGTAACTTAGCTAGTGTTTCTGGGAACAGTGTTTCTTTCAGGACCTTTTGGCCTGGTGACGAATTAAATTTTAGGGTGGGTACGTTTTGTATTTGCTCTATAGAAATATATCTAAATGCTATCACGTAAATAGAAACTAGGTTAACATAAAATGTCTCCGAGGGGAGAAGCCCCCCCCCCCCTCCCCAGGATGTATACTTGAAAAAAAAAACACTGTCTGGAAAACTTACAATTTATAAAGGCTAGAATGTCCTCTATTTCCAATAATTTAATATGTATATATAATGACTGTATTAACGATTGTAAATACCTTAACATGCAAATAAAGTTATACATTTAACCCAAAAAACTATTTGGTTCATATGTGTGTTGGACTTTCACGCCTATTTTATTTGATTGTTAATATGTTACCTTTCAGCTGCCTATACAGGTAAGTAGAAACTCCATACCACACCTATGTCATAGAGGAAGGGGGAATGTAACGTCTCTAGCATAATG
The DNA here is from genome assembly GCA_951213105.1 of Amaurobius ferox. Taxonomy (NCBI): domain Eukaryota; kingdom Metazoa; phylum Arthropoda; class Arachnida; order Araneae; family Amaurobiidae; genus Amaurobius; species Amaurobius ferox. Next base: position 129,491,694 of record OX578140.1, read on the forward strand.
TTTCCACTTAGTGTGTACCTTACTATATGAGTATACCTTAATATCCCATTTAAAAGAATCTGATGTGGACAACACATGACTTTCCTTATATAATGCAATGAATTTACTACTTTTACAATAAAAAAATAGGTTTTTCTTATATTAGATACTTATATTCTTTCCAGGATATTGAATTTTCGACGATTAGTCGTCATTTTTATCCTTTTGGCGAAATTTTCGTTAATTTGGCAACATCTAAAAAGTCGTCAAGTTGGCGACATTCTGCCAAATTCGCCGACAAAATCTCGCCAAGCGTTATGGATGGAGAAATAAGTTATTCTTATAGCTGATAAATGACTATTGGCGTTCAAATACAAAAGTATTACTCAAAGTATCTTTTCTCATGAATGGAGCGAGCTAGATCCACGAGAATGATGTCACCAAATTTATCGCATGATATTACATGCGAAAAGTGAACATGTTTCTCAACAGTTAATATTTTTTTTTAATTTATGGGATTTTTTGATAAATTTGTTTGAAAAATGTACAATATCTCGAGAATGGTTCATGCTAGCGTTCTAAAGTTTATGTCAATCGTTTTCTAAGGAAAAATTACATAAGAAATGTCTATTTTCGTAAATTTATTAAAGGTCTTGATTTTTTGATGATTTTTTCAAAATTTCACTCGAAAACTTAGGTGGGTTCTGAACATTCGATTATGTTTAAAAACAATAGGCTTCCAGTATTCACGGATTGTGGTTTTTGTACCAAATTTCATTCGAATCGCTCCGTTCGTTCGTGAGATATCGTCTCCATAGACTCACTGACACACACACATACTTTCACACACACACACACACACACACACACACACACTCACATACTTTCACACGCACGCATACTTTCACACACACACACACACATACAGACATCACTTCAAAAATGTTTGATTCGTGAACATGGATGCTTGAAACGTGCTCTCCCGTCGAAAACTCGAATTCGAATTTTCGACCCCTTCACAATATTTTCCTTATACATTATGTATATAAGGAAAGTAAAAATGTGCCGCGAATTAAAAAAGTTTGAGAACCACTGCATTATGCTATGTATGTAGGGAAAGCAATAATTAGGAAGCACAGTTCTGTGTTTCGGAAATCTGATTCTCCAGTAAATGGCAAATGCATGTAATGAACTACATTCGAACTCAACTACAATCCATTCCGAAGATCAATACGTTCTCTCACTGTACATGAAAAATGGCTTCACTCTCATAAAACGAAAGAATGAAGCCATCTTGAAAATAATGAACTCATTTGCAGTCGCAGAATTTATTGTCTTCGAACATTTCAAAACAAAAATTCGGCAATTTATCCATACAAGTCAAAATGATCATTACCTTCTGAATCATTATCAACGGGATATTATATTCAAAGCCTTCAAATGTATATAATTCTTATGATCACAACCTTTCTAATTGAATCCTTGGAACTGTTTTAGCGGAGGGCAAGCATACTGATATCACACCGAGTTTATAGCATCTCCATCAAGAAAACCGGAACACTACGACACCAGGAAATAATGAGAACCCATTAGAATCACGGAACTTTCCGTTAAAACTACCATTAAAGTTATGTTCCGCCTATTACCTAGAATTCTCTGCTCTCCAATTTATGGACGCGTTTATGTCTTTGATTTTTTCTTTTCAATTTTGCTTATTCTCTCAGCTTATTACATTTTTTTTCTTGGCTAATTTGTGGATTGATATTTTAAATCTCGGCTTCATCGGAGTCGTTCGCTTGCACAAACTTAACTCAATTTTGCAGAATGAATTACGTGTCCTTAAAATTTATTTGGAATATTTGAACTGAGAGGATTGCATATATGCAAATTCGCTCAAACTGCTGTCTAAATTAAATTGCACTGAAAATATTATTATTTGACAACAGCACAATTCAATTTTATTTTCATGTAGATCCGGTAGAAGTAAACAGTTACATGGTCAGGTCTAAAACCAAGTACAACATAGAAAAAGTTGTAAAATGTTAAAATTGTAAGAATTTAAAGATTTGAAAAAAAAATATATAAACTGTTTAAAGTAGAACAGAAGTCCTACATTACATCCAGATTCCTATCCAAAAACGCATTTACATCTTAGAAAAATGTGATGTGGGCAACACATGACTTTCCTTATATAATGCAATGAATTTACTATTTTTACAATAAAAAAATATGTTTTTCTTATAGGAGCTATTTATATTCTTTCCAAGAAATTGAATTTTCGTCAATTAATCGTCATTTTCACTGATATAGTGTCATTTTTATCCATTTGGCGAGATTTCCGTTAATTTAGCAACATTTAAAAAAGTCGCCAAGTTGGCGACATTCGGCGCTAAAAAGAGTTCGGCGCTAAAATCTCGCCAACCGTTATGGATGGAGAAATAAGTTATTCTTATAGCAAATAAATAACTATTGGTTTTCAAATACAAAAGTATTACTCAAAGTATCTTTTCTCATGAATGGAACGAGCTAGATCCACGAGAATGATGTCACCCAATTTATCGCATGATGTTACATATAAAAAGTGAGCATGTTTCTCAACAGTTAATATATATATTTCTTTAATTTATGGGATTTTTTGATAAATTTATTTTAAAAATGTGCAATATCTCGAGAACGGTTCATGCTAGCGTTCTAAAGTTTATGTCAATCGTTTTCTAAGGAAACATTACAAGAAAAATGTCTATTTGCATAACTTTATTAAAGATTTTGATATTTTGATGATTTTTTCAAAATTTCACTCGACAATTTAGGGGGATTGTGAACATTCGATTACGTTTCAAAACAATAGACTTCCAGTATTCACGGATTGGGATTTTTGTACCAAATTTCATTTGAATCGGTCCATTTGTTCGTCAGTTATCGTCTCCACAGTCTCACTGACACACACACACACATACTTTCACAAACACACACACACACACAGCCATCACTTCAAAAATGTTTGATTCGTGATCAGGGATGCTTGAAACGTGGGCTCCCGTCAAAAACTCGAATTCGAATTTTCAACCCCGTCACAATACTTTCCTTATACATTATGTATATAACTAAAGTAACAGGTGACTTATAAGGTAACTCCTTAATATTTTCTTGAAATTTTCTGTATCCATATTTCTCATCAGTACAGTAAATTTATTATACAGGGTGGTTCAAAAGGTCTTAGACAAACTTTAAACGCAGGTCAGGCATACAAAAACAAGCCCGTTTTGCGTACGAACATGTGGCCGCAAACGCCACCATGGGGTACTACAGATGCAGGAAGAAACAAAAAGAAAGAAATGCAGATAATACAACGCAGATTTAATAGACATAACAATTACAAGTATCAATTACAATTGTTTATCATAGTATTAAAGTAGGTATTCAAATTTCTTGCCATCCGCAACTGTGCATGTTTCAGCCAGGGTGTGCAGGACTATCTCAATAGGACTAGCCGAATACCCGTTGAAAATCAACTGTCTCGTAATAAACAACCCTTGAATAATGTAATTTTTTTAATTATTCGCGTTTCACATTTATTCGACAAATCGAATATTTTGGTGTGCAGAACCCCCTAAAGAAGAAAATATTGGGAAACTTAATTTGCGCATTTCTTCCTTTCGAATTATCTACCCGTACACCACATTAAAATCTGTCTCATCCCGAGGCACCCCTATTTTATTATTTCTCCTCTTAACTTTTTTCTGTGACGCACATCCATAAATGAACAATTTTGAAAAACTCTGTTTGTCTTGGGTTTTTTATCAGATGATTGGCCCTTATACCAAATATCAAGTCTCTATCACATTTAAAAGGAAGCGTGCCGCATTTATTCGGAAAATCGAACATATTAGTGTGCGGCACTCTATCCTATCCAGAGTCTCTATCCTATCGTGAAGCATGTTTTTTCTATCACTTCACCTCTCGAACGTTTTTCTGTGTAGCAGCCCGTTAATGAACATTTTTGTCAAACCGTATTCATCTTTGGTTTTTTGTCAAATGGTTAGCTCATATACTAAATTTCAAGCCTCTTAAAGGAGGCGTATTTCATTTGTTCGTCAAATAGAACATTTTAGTGAACGGCACCCTTACAATAGCAAATGTTGGAAAACTGAAATTGCACACTTTCTTCCTTTCCAATTTTTTACCCGTACTCCAAATTTGAAATGTCTATCTCATCGCGAGGCATGCTTTTCTATCATTTCACCTTTCGAATGCTTTTGTATGGAGTACCCACCCCTTTAAATACACATTTTTGAAAAACTCTAATCTTTTTGTGATTTCTATCACATGATTCGCCCATATACCAAATATCAAGCCTCTATCACGTTTTAAAAGGGACGTTTCTCCTTAATTCCGAAAATCGAACATTTTGGTGTGCGGCACCCCCTAAAGTTGAAATTGTTTCAAAAGAGACAGAAACTATCTATGGTGAAACATTTCGTCATTTGTCACTTCCATCAATATCTGTCCAGTCTCTAAATGGCTGACAGTTAGCCACCTTAAAGATACTTCCAAATGATAATTCGGAGCCATAAAAACTTTTTAAAGTCGATAAACACCGAAACCAAACCCTGAGTTGTAGAAGTTCGCAGAGAAACATACTTTGTGCACAACTCTTGCACAGCCTTTGGGTGACGTAACGGCGTTATTTGCATATCAGAAACTGTGTAATTAAATTGGATTCGGTAATTATAATTAGGTTTGCTTTTTGCTCATTTCCTGAAAAACAAGTCAGATTGATTGGGTGTTTCATGAAATATCATATAGAGACCAATGTAAAGGCAATTACGTCTGTCCTAAAATGCATCTGTCCTTTTGTTAATATAGTTGAATTAATGTAATTAATCTCTGCATTCGAGTCATTTCGAGTATATTTTACGAGAAACAGTTATTTTGAGAACATACACTACTTTCAAACTTTTTTCTTTTTTTAAAAGGGGGGGGGGCTACAATATATTTAACAATACATTTTCGCGAAAAAAATAATTTATCGAGTAATTTTCATCATTATAACAAAATCATCACTTAAAATACAACATTCTAAATTTTCCAAGAAGAAGACAGACACAGGAAATTGGGTGCTGACATTTTTTAAAGGACATTTTGAACCCTCTTCCTCAAGTCAAAAACACAGTGCTCTTTGCAGCCCATATCAAGTCATGCCGAAACAACTGCCCATATAAACTCATGCCGAAACAACTGCCCATATAAACTCATGCCGAACCAACTGCCCATATAAACTCATGCCGAAACAACTGCCCATATAAACTCATGCCGAAACAACTGCCCATATAAACTCATGCCGAAACAACTGCCCATATAAACTCATGCCGAACCAACTGCCCATATAAACTCATGCCGAAACAACTGCGCATATAAACTTACGCCAATAAAAGGGTATCCGCCCTTACACACGAAGGTGAAAGAAACGGGACTGGAGGCAGCTTTTATATGAGATTCAAAATAAAACTGAGCGAAAACAATTAAAATCGTTAAACTACTGTAGAAAAATCTGATGTGGGCAATACATGACTTTCCTGATATAATGCAATGAATTTACTACTTTTACATTAAACAACAAAGATCAATCATGCTTAAAGCATTGATTATGAAACACTTTCCAACTTCAATGCAATTTTATTTAAAAAAGTCTAAAATGCAATACATTCCTCGGTAATATTTTAAAACTTATCACAAAACTACATTAATTTATTATATTTAAAAACTTAAACCTTCATTGAAAAAAATGAACTTCATTCAAATGACGGCATTGAAATATAAATTGCCTAGTTTAAATATCTCTAAAATGCGATACATTCCACGGTAATATTTTTAAAACTATCATAATACTACGATAATTTATTATATTTGAAAACTTCATCGAAAACAACTGAAATTCATTCAAATGACGTCATAGAAAAAATAACAAGCCTGGATCTCTCTATAAAAACAGCATTTCATTCATAACTTTCTCCCATTCATTTCATTCATCACAATACTATGATAATTAATTTTATTTAAAAATTAAGACCATGGAGCTACAAGTAATTAAACTCTGTGCTTAAAACTTCATCGAAAAAAATCGCCCTGCTCTTTATAAAATCAATTAATATTTCATTCATATCAGCCATGCAGACTCCAAGGGCTAAATTATTTTGTGTTAAAGAAATACAGCAATTCTAATGCAACTCATTCTACATATTTTGCTGTTTACATTTTACATAAGTGAAAAATAGGCTTCGTTATAGAAATAATCAAATTTGGATAATCATTTAAACTCAAATATATTGTATTTGCTTTGTTTCAGTATGTAGATGCACAGAATTTAAGCAAAAATAAAGTAGTTTTAGACGTATACAACACTCAATATGAATTAAAAAGAACTTAAAAAATCACGATTTTGAAACAAGATGGATGCCATATATCATTTTAAAGTGGGTCATGTGATCTTTTCATATCATGGTCAGGTGATCGTTTCATATAAGATGTGTAATTATTATTTTAATTTTTATTTAAAAACTACTGAATATATTTCGCTGAATTTTTTTTATACATTTTATGGAACAAATTGAATATAAACTAAAATTTTCGAAGCAATTTGTGAATTTTAAATCCGCTTAAAAAATGTTTGAAAAATTAGGTCCCATAGGGCTCAATGTATTTCATTTTTTCAACCCGGGTTCAATCCAAAACTAATTGGGTGATATTATTCATTTATATTCCCATAGGTCCGACAGACCGTCTGAACAACATACTAAAATTTCATTTTGATTAAGTCATTTTTACGGCAGTTATCGTGCTAACGGACAGACAGACAGACAGAATGAACAAAGTCATAAACACTTTTCAACTTTGTTGTAAAGTGCTAAAAATAGGTAATTCTTATAGCAGATATTTATATTCTTTCCAAGATATTGAATTTTCTTCAATTAGTCATAATTTTCATTGATTTAGCGTCATTTTTATCCATTTGGTGAGATTCTCATTAATTTGGCAACATTTTAAAAAAGTCGCAAAGTTGGCGACATTCCGCCAAATTCGTTGCCAAAATCTCGCCAAGCGTTATGGACAGAGAAATAAGTTATTCTTAAAGCAGATAAATGACTATTGGCATTCAAATACAAAAGTATTACTCAAAGTATCTTTTCTCATGAATAGAACGAGCTAGATCCACGAGAATGATGTCACCCAATTTATCATATGATATTACATATGAAAAGTGAACATGTTTCTCAACAGTTAATTTTTTTTTTTTAATTTATAAAACTTTTTGATAAATTTATTTGAAAATGTACAATATCTCGAGAACGGTTCATGCTAACGTTCTAAAGTTTATGTCAATCGTTTTCTAAGGAAAAATTACATAAGAAATGTCTATTTACGTAACTTTGTTAAAGGTTTTGATTTTCTGATGATTTTTTCAAAATTTCACTCGACAATTTAGTGAAATTCTGAACATTCGATTACGTTTAAAAACAATAGGCTTCAAGTATTCACGAATTGTGATTTTTGTACCAAATGCCATTCGAATCGCTCCATTCGTTCGTGAGATATCGTCTCCACAGACTCACTGACACACACACACACACACACACACACACAGACATCACCTCAAAAATGTTTGATTCGTGATCAGGGATGCTTGAAACGTGCTCTCCCGTCGAAAACTCGAATTCGAATTTTCGACCCCGTCACAATACTTTCCTTATACATTATGTATATAAGGAAAGTAACAAAACCAGTTAATAAAAGATAACAAAACAAACAACAAAAATGCTTTCGACTAAATTTTACTATACCTTCTTTCTTCTCTCTCTCTCTCTCTCTCTCTTTCTCTCGCTCTCAAGGAAGCTTTAGAATGTTTTATTCTCACAAGGAGCAATTTTATTTATTGTCATCCCTTACAGCTTTTTAAAAATTAGAAAAAATAGTGTATTAAAATGAAAAAAATAATTCCAAATTGAGAAACATTGTTAATGCTATTCGTATCGAAAGCTACTGTAGGTACACAGTAAGCATCGCATACAAGCGTATCGATACTATATATCGATGCATTTTAGGCCATGTGTCGATACCCCCATCACTTAGCATGGATTCTTTATTTTGCATTTACGGGCTGGAATTATTAACTTACAGAGTGACAGCTTATTTATTACTTAATACAACATCAATATTTTAAAAAAAAAATCTTTAATAAAAGGGGAAAAAAGTGTTCGCAAGAAAAAAAAAATCTGAAACATCATAAAAAAAAAAATTAGCAAAAATTTCAAGTGAAGGGAGAACGAAGCCTTACGTTATGGAGATAACGTATGCACAGTTACAAAGACAGGGAAAAAACATTTTTTTTTTTCTGCTGAAGCAAAAACGGATGGGGTCCCTGTATTAAAAAATGTAGTAGTTAATGGATCCAAAGTTATTAATAAACTGAGGGCGAAATGAGTATGGAGTCAGGAAAAAAAAAGTTTTAAAATTAAGTCCATTAGGCTACAAAAAATAATATGATTTTAATACCGAGAGAGTAAAGGATCATTAAATCTGTATCTCATAAAACTGTCGACGATTTTTACGTTACGGTGGAGCATTCATAAAGTGAGGGAGAAAATAGGGGGCGCGACGGATCCCATCAAAAATCACTTACTAAAACCTGAGTGATGAATAAATACATGGACGAATGGCTTTGATAAATACGGTGAATTACATATGTGAGTTACTCTTCTTTGTCACCTGATATTCGAAAGGTTTTAACTTGCTTTTACTTACCCTACAATGCATAGTATGTATATATAAAGGGAAAACACTGTCCGGGGGGGGGGGGGGGGGAGGCCAACTCTCGGAATTTTGATGAATTTGCACGTTTCGAGTATACCTGAATATGAATCAACTATTTTTCGCCAGTGTGTCTATCGGTCTGTGTATGTTTGTTTCTATCGGTCTGTGTGTGTTTGTTTCTATCGGTCTGTGTGCGTGTATGTGTGTGTGTCTATCGGTCTCTGTGCGTGTATCGGTTTCTGTGTGTGTATCGGTCTGTGTGTGTGTCTATCGGTCTGTGTGTGTTTGTTTCTATCGGTCAGTATGTGTTTGTTTCTATCGGTCTGTGTGTGTGTCTATGTGTGTGTCTATCTGTCTGTGAGTGTGTGTGTCTATCGGTCTGTATGTGTGTGTCTATCGGTATGTGTGTGTTTGTTTCTATCGGTCTGTGTGTGTGTATGTGTGTGTGTGTCTATCGGTCTATGAGTGTGTGTGTATCTATCGGTCTCTGTGTGTGTATCAGTCTGTGTGTGTGTATCTATCGGTCTGTGTGTGTTTCTTTCTATCGGTCTGTGTGTGTATATGTATGTGTCTATCTGTCTGTGAGTGTGTGTGTGTCTATCGGTCTCTGTGTGTGTGTCTATCGGTCAATGAATGTGTGTGTTTCTATCGGTCTCTGTGTGTGTATCAGTCTGTGTGTGTGTGTCTATCGGTCTGTGTGTGTTTGTTTCTATCGGTCTGTGTGTGTATATGTATGTGTCTATCTGTCTGTGAGTGTGTGTGTGTCTATCGGTCTCTGTGTGTGTGTCTATCGGTATGTGTGTGTTTGTTTCTATCGGTCTGTGTGTGTGTCTATCGGTCTGTGAGTGTGTGTGTGTCTATCGGTCTCTGTGTATGAATCGGTCTCTCTGTGTGTGTGTCTATCCATATGCGTGTGTTTGTTTCTATAGGTCTGTGTGTGTGTGCCTATCTGTCTGTGAGTGTGTGTGTTTCTATCAGTCTGTGTGTGTGTTTCTATCAGTCTGTGTGTGTGTTTCTATCAGTCTGTGTGTGTGTCTATCGGTCTGTGAGTGTGTGTGTGTCTATCGGTCTCTGTGTATGTATCGGTCTCTCTGTGTGTGTGTCTATCCATATGCGTGTGTTTGTTTCTATAGGTCTGTGTGTGTGTGCCTATCTGTCTGTGAGTGTGTGTGTTTCTATCAGTCTGTGTGTGTGTTTCTATCAGTCTGTGTGTGTGTCTATCGGTCTGTGTGTGTGTCTGTCTGGCTGTGTGTGTATGTCTACCTTTCTGTGAGTGAGTTTCTCGAACAAATTGATGAAATCGAATGAAATTTGGTATGGTTATTTCAATCACTGAACATCGCAGTTCATTTGATTTTGGGGGTAATAGGCCAAGAGAAAGCTCTGAATTTTTCAAACACCTTTAAAAAAAGTATGTATGGCAATGCTTCGGCAATTGGCAATTTAATATGTAATTTTATATTAAAGAGAAAATGCCATAATTTATAGGATGCTAACTTGCGTCGCACTGGAGATATTTTATATATTTGATCTAAAATAAAAAATATATATCTATATAATAATAAAAAATGACGTCTGTGCGTCCGTCCATGTGTTCACTATGTAGCGAAAATACCTAATGGCCTATAACTTCAAAATTCGGAGCAGGGATATCTGAATTCGGACGACAATACACCACGGTACTTACTGTTATTAGTTCTTTATTTATTACTTTCCTTATATACATATAATGTATAAGAGGAAAGTATTGTGACGGGGTCGAAAATTCGAATTCGAGTTTTCGACGGGAGAGCACGTTTCAAGCATCTCTGAACACGAATCAGATGTTTTTGCGATGATGTCTGTGTGTGGGGCGAGGGGAAGTCAGTGAATCGGTGGAGGCGATGACTGACGAACGAATGGAACGATTCGAATAACATTTGGTACAAAAATTACAATACATGAATACTGGAAGCCTATTGTTTTTAAACGCAATCGGATGTTCAGAACTCCTCTAAATTTTCGAGTGAAATTTTGAAAAAATCATAAAAAAAAAAATAAAACCTTTAATAAAGCTACGTAAATAGTCATTTCTTATGTAATTACTTTCCTTATATACAATAATGTATAAGGAAAGTATTGTGACAGGGTCGAAAATTCGAATTCGAGTTTTCGATGAAAGGGCATGTTTCAAGCATCCCTGATCACGAATCGAACATTTCTGAAGTAATGTCTTCTGATGTGTGTGTGTGTGTGTGTGTGTGTGTGTGTTTGTGTGTGTGTGTGTGTGTGTCAGTGAGTTTGTGGAGGCAATAACTGACGAACGAATGGACCGATTCGAACCAAATTTGGTACAAAAATTACAATCCGTAAACACTGGAAGCCTATTGCTTTTATACGCAATCGAGTATTCAGAACCCCCTAAATTTCCCAATGAAATTTTGAAAAAATCGTCAAAAAATTAAAACCTCTAATAAAGTTACGCAAATAGACATTTCTTATGTAATTTTTCATTAGAAAACGATTGGTATAAATTTTAGAACGCTAACATGAACCTTTCTCGTGATATTGCACATTTTTCAAAAAAATTATCAAAAAGTCATATAAAACAAAAAAAAAATTTCCTATTGAGAAACATGTTCACTTTTCATATGTAATACCATGCGATCAATTGGGTGACATCATTCTCATGGATCTAGCTCGTTCCATTCATGAAAAAGATACTATGAGTAATACTTTTGTATTTGAACATCAATAGTCATTTATCTGCTGTAAGAATAATTCATTTCTCCGTCCATAACGCTTGGCGAGATTTTGGCGACGAATTTGGTGGAATGGTGTCAACTTGACGACTTTTTTAAATTTTGCTAAATTAACGAAAAACTCGCCAAATGAATAAAAATGACTCTAAACCAATGAAAATGACGACTCATTGACGAAAATTCAATATCTTGGAGAGAATATAAATATCTACTATATATATATATATATATATATATATATATATATATATATTACTGTAAAAGTATTCATTGCATTATATAAGGAAAATAATGTGCTGCCCACATCAGATTTTTTTTTCATTAGGAAACGATTGACATAAATTTCAGAACGCTAGCATGAGCCGTTCTCGAGATATTCCACATTTTTCAAAAAAATTATCAAAAAAATCAAATAAAATTTTTAAAAAATTACTTATTGTGAAATATATTCACTTTTCATAAGTAATATCATGCGATAAATCCTTGTGGATGTCTCCCCTCCCTAGGTTCCGGTCTAAATTGGGTGTCACTATTCCGATAGTCCAAACAGATACCTTATACTTTCGGGTCGAAAGAAAAAAGAAAGAAAGACCTCTAAACAGACAAGGAAAATAGCCAATTAGATATAACTTTTTGACAGACAGTTGACAAATTCAGAATTGAATTTTGAAAAAGTGAATCTCGCTTCTATAAAAACCATCACTAATCTACTCATATCAAAATGGGCGTATAAAAACTAAGCGTTAAGCCCGCCATACTAATTCGTTTTATAGTAATTATTTTTCGATAGGTAGTCATATATCACCTCTTAAAAAGCGTAATTTAATCGACGACACCTTAGCCCCCCCCCCCTTCCTCCCAGCGAAACGTGCCTGTCCCACAAACCGAGAAACTAGCTATATTTTTAATCAGGAATATTAATTTCCTCCAAAGCAACAGGAAACCTTAAATAAAATGAACTTCATTATCCAAGGTATTGATATTCATCAATTTAGCATCATTTCGTCATTGTCATTTCTGCCAATTTTGACGAGAGTTTCAAAATTTCACCAAGTTGATGATGTTTTGTAAAATTGTCGCCAGATTTATTTCCAAGCATTACAAATGAACAGAAAAATAAATAAATGACTTTTAGCGAATTGTTAGGCGACGAAATACAAAACTATTACAAAAAACTTCTTCTCATTCTAGTAGAACAAACTATTTCTACTAGAATGATGCTAACACATTTGTCGCATAATATTGCACATGGAAAGGGAACCTATTTCACGATAGTTAACACCTTTTAATTTTATCGATTTTTTTTATAAATGTACAATATTTCGAGAACGGTTCTTGCCAACTTTTAAAAATGTATGTCATTCATTTTCTAATAAAAAAATTACATAAGAAATGATTATTTAAGTAACATTATTGAAAGTTCTGATGTTTAAATGATTTTTTTTTTAATTTATTCGAAAATTAAGGGGTGTTCCGAACATTCGATTGCATTTAAAACCTATAGGGTTCCAATTTAATGTAATAATCCAGTATTCATTGTATTGATTGTCATAATGGTACCAAATTTTGTTCGAAACGCTCAATTCGTTTCTTGAAATATCGCATCCACAGACTCAAGGACACACACACACAGACCGATATCACTATAATGACGTATGATTCGAGTTCAGATATGCTTGAAACGTGCTCTACCGTTAAAAACTCAAATCCGAATTTTCGAATTCGTCACTATACTTACCCTATACATTATTTATGCTATGTATGTGTGGGGAAAGTAACAAACAATTAATTTAGAATCCATTTTGAATTTTATTTTTATACTTCACAATGAATAGATGAAACTTTTTCATCGTTGTAAGTTACTCAGCAATAGATTTTAAAGTCCAATTTTTGTAGATTTTAGGAAAGTATTAAAAATCTGCTATTTTGAATTTTTGAATAGTTGTCTTTATAGAAGAAAAAAAGCTTTCATCAGATGTTAACCACGATTTTGAGGAGCGGTCAAAATAGCCAAGGAAAACACTGGAGATAAATATATATATACATACATATACAGTGGTGACCAAACTTGTGTGCACTTTTTTGAAAATTTGATGTTTTTCAATTTTGCATGCCTGTAGAAGATGCTATATTTCACTAAATGCAAAATATTCACATATCAATTGAAATATAATTTAATTCATAATTTAATGCAAAAAGCAGAATTTGGATATATGCAATAGAAAATGTTATGCTTACTTTAGTCTAAAAAACACAGATGTGATTTGATTGATCGAACTAAGAAGTGAATTGCTATTGCAAACCCTACTGGTCAATTGCAGTCCTTGTTTTGGAGACCAGTCAAATGGCAGCAGCAGAACATCATGTTTCAAATTTAGGCAAGTTAGTTTTGCTGTTTGTTCTGAGCACAGTGTACTGTTATCTTACACCATCTATCGAGACTATCAGATGATGGTCTAAGAGGTAGAATTCCGAGAAAAAAGTCATATCTGAATCAACAGCAGTACCAGATATGAGTACAGTGGACTAAAGAACACATTGAAGGGACAAAATATTAGTGGAATGGAAGTAGGTTATTTAGAGTGATGAAAGTACGATTCCTTATTTGGTAGTGAAGAGCGAAAATACGTGAGACGTAAAATAGGAGAACAGCTACATCCTGAGTACATTTCAGGGAACCCAACAAACATTATGATTTAGGGATCTATAACAGCAGATGGTTTTAGCCGCTTTCATGTTATCGGTGGTACCCTGAACGCTAGAAAATATATTGACAACATTCTGGAACCAAACTGCTACCTTCCATTGGGTCCTCTCTGAACAATATTTAATTTATTTTTCAGCAGGATTCAGCTTCCTGCCACACAGTAAAAATATGCAAGGAATGGTTCACACTAAGGGGCATTCAATTGCTGTCCTAGCCACGGAACAATCCTAATCTGAAGCGAGGATATTTTCAATTGCCTTCTGGCATTACGTAATAACTGCTCCATAAGACGTCGCTGTGAGACTGTCTACTCTACTAAATACTGACAGTGCACTGCATTACTAAATATTGAATTATTATTGCTGATTTCGAAGCAAAACTTTTTTGTAATGCATAAATTTAAATTCTGTTTTGTGTATTGAAAGGTGCATTACATTAATTATCTTTTGGGAGTTGGCTTCTGCTAACTTTCCTTCCCGGTCGTCCAAATAGATACTCTAAGTCCTCTGGACGAGTCGGACGGCCTGGGGCTTTCACATTAATTATCTTTCAATTGATATATAAATATTTGCATTTAATGAACTATAGCATTTTCTATAGGTATTCAAATTTGAAAAACATAAAATTTTCAAAAAGTGTCCACAATTTTGGCTACATTATGTAAAAAACAAAACAAGCTTCCTTTGCCTCGACTTTCTTGTACAGTTCACAGTACAAGTAGACAAAGGTGGGCAAATTCACAGGAATATTATTAACAGGGATTATATAACAGGGTTTTGGGGGATGGGAATTTTGAGTCATTGCATTTTGCATTGCAAAAGAAATGTGTATGACCCCAAACTAATATTTATTTCTGCATTCAGAATTTTAATGGTGAGAGATTTGTTAGATCCAAGAAAAGTACTTACATTGTGTGACTTTTCTATTATATATAAAATCGGAAATTAATTCTACAAATAAAATATTATTTAATTTTGTAAATATTTAAGAGGTAAAAACTCTCCTAATGATGAAATACTTATTACAAAGTGATTAATTTAATATTCATTAAATATTGAACAATAAGAAGAAATCTATATTAGTCCCAACAACATTTTAATAGATTTGTGACTAATATAAATTATACATTTTCAACAAAATCAATTTAATTTCAAATTTTCAAAAAAATTTATAAATATATTTAAAGTGCGATCTACTGCGTAATGGGCGTGATTAGCCAGATTATATAAGAAACGCATAAATTTGCAGCAACTTCTATATTTATGCATGGGCACGTAACGTCACATGAAAAATTTAGCCCTTCCGTTCCGTAGCAAATAATCGTATGCTTATGGGACAATCGTTTATCCCATAATTTTAGTAGGATATATCTAAATTTATCTTTTTTCGTGGATTCGTTTATTCTACCAGTAAATAAATTATTCACTTTCTGTGAAATAGATACATAAGTTTTTTTAAGAAAATTAATTATGCACCTTTCTCTTCTCGCTTGCTAAATAAATATATACATCACCAGAACGCTACGGTAAAAAGGAGTAGTATGAAATTGTTAAAGGTACACTGTTACTCAAGTTTCCAAAACAACTTTTTTGTCATCACAAAGATAAATTTCAATATTTAATAGTTTTTTTGGTATCATCACAATTTATCAAAAAAATGATGCTCTTATATTTCTGCGCACTCTACTACGCAGGCTGTTTACTTCCTGCCCATGCTCTCTTCCGTGCAGAAGCAAACAGATACATAGAAAGAAGCACTCTCTCCTTTCATGCTCAGTGATTTTATTTTTTTTTTTTTGTTCCTGATGTTTCTAGTCGCCTAGCAACACTTAAGGCCGAGAGTGTCAATGTTGTATTTTATTTTGTCTTTGTGTATATCTTGTTTTAGAAAAATAGAATGATATAAGAATATTAGAAGGGCCTATGTAAGAAAACGTGCTACATGTTTTTTAGTACTGCACATTGTGTATTTTATTTCTCTTAATATAATGTCATAATAAACCATTTTGATAGGTCAATATTTTTCTGTGATCTTTACCTACTGTGATGGTTTTATGGTACCTTGTGATTTTGCTTTAAAATACATAACTTTTGCTATATTTTTAATTATTTATTTTTTATTGAATGTGTGTAAAAAAAATGTATGAAGACACTCAAAAGCAGGGGCCCGGCCATCCAAATAGATACTCAAGTCCTCAGGACGAGTCGGACGGTCTGGGTCTTCAACTCAAAAGCAGGGGCGTATTTAAGGGGGGGGGGGTCGAAAAGTTTCAAAATGCTTCCTAAACGCACATGTGATAAAAAAAAAAAAAATCTGCTCAATCTCCATTCAGCTTGTCGTTCTAAAGTTTTTGAGCTAGGAAAAAAAAACGATTTTACCTCTAATAAATAAAAATAATTACATAATAAAAAAAATGAATAAATAAAGCGTTTTTAGAAACTAAGAATTAAAAAAAAAGTGCTGTGGCTACTGTGTCATTGCAATACGGAAAAAAATTCTTCTACTGCAGTAAAACCTGAAATCTCCAAATTTGAAAAAATCCTGGTTCCTGAAGTTGACAGAAGAAGCTAAGATCAAAAGCCAGTTATTTAAAGACTAGAGGTCTGCATTGGTCTAATGTAAAAGTTTTAGCAGGCCTGAAAATATTAAGTTTTGACTCAACCAAAGCCCAAGAATTTTTTAAAATAATTCATCCAAGCTTGGCCTGTCCCTAAAGCCAGCCCCAATGCAGCCTGGTCAAAATATTTTTGCAATAGTACATTAAAGCCTGTTGCCTTGTATGATGATCCAAATTTGCCATTTAAGGAAATAAACACAAGTTATATTACATATAGTAACAAATAGAAAAAAACACAAATTTGAAAAATCTGTACAAATGAAAAATGAGGATTACTATAAAATGAGTTTTTATTTATCATTTTGGTTTGATTGTCTTGACATCACAGGAGAACAGTATCACCAAGTTGGGTGAAATTTTGTAGATAGCCTTGAAATAGCCCCACTTGAAATTTAGTTTTTAGGACCAAGGATTGCCTAGATATTAATAAAAATTGCACAATTAAACCTTTCATAGACATAGCATTATGCAGATATTTTTTTTTGCAAATTTATTTGAAGAAAATGATATTATATTGCAATAGAATTTAACCAAATGAGATTATACAGCAGACAATTTTTATTAAATCTTTTCTGATTTAAATAATTAAGAAATTTATAAAAATTAATTTTATCACAATTACATTCAAACTCATATATTGTGTTTAGCCAGTTGTTGAAACAGAATAAAGATGGTTTAAGTACATTTCTTATAATACTATTTTAACGCTTTTGGCATATGTTGATCCAATTTCATTGCTCTTTTATTTTAGCATATATATTGACCTAATTTTATAATTTTTGTAAATTTGTATACAAATGGAATCAGCATGTTTTATTCTTCAGATCTGCCTGTAAAGATGTTATATAGTGAGAACAAAGATTCTTATTCTTCTTTTTAGGAGAATTGAATTAAACATTTAAAAAAAATATTTTGAATAACAAGGTCATTTCAAATACCTATAGGAGTTTGCACATAATTGTGCATTTTAAGTTTCTTTATATTATATATTCTGTATGAAGAATGGGTATACTGCTAGTAATAAATATTTTTTAAATATATGCCTACAGTAAGTAGTTTTTAATGTTTCAATGACTGGCTGTTTTATAGCTTATTAAAATGACCTATTTCCACAAAGAAAATATGTTACTAAGAAAATCTGTCTTAAACAAAAAGATATTTATTCATTTTTTAACACTTTCTAACATAGTTGTAAAGTGCTTATGACTATGTTCATTCATTGTCTGTCTGTCCGTTCGCACTATAACTGCCATAAAAATGACTTTATCAAAATGAAATTTTAGTATGTTGTTGAGACGGGTGGGATATATGGGAATGAAAATGTGGGTTGAAAAAATGAAATACATTGAACCCTATGGGACATAATTTTTCAAACATTTGTAAATGGAGTTAAAATTCACAAATTGCATCAAAAATTTTAGGAAATATTCTAATTATCACATAAAACATGTAACAATAATTTCAGCAAAATATGTTAGGTAGTTTTTAAATAAATATTGAAATAATAATTACATCCATATTATATGAACAGATCATGTAACTCATTTCAAAATAAAATATGGCATCCATTTTTTTTTTCCCCATGTAAAAATCGTGATGTTTGAAGATCTTTTAAATTTATATTTAGTGTTGCATCCATCATAAAACCGCTTTATTATAAGATACACATTATCTGTGTATCGAAATTCTGTGCCAATGCAATTTCAATATTTTTTATTTTAAATGATTACTAAACTTTGATTATTCCTACAATGAAGCCTAATTTCTATAGCATGCAGGATGTAAACAAATCAAGTGATTGTAAGATGAGTTGTATAAGAATTGCTGTTTTTTTTTTCATGCAAAATTATACTCTGGTCGAAAATAAAATCTCAACACCAAGAAGAAATTAGTTTAGAGGAATGAAATTTAGGCAAAGCAATTGTGTAGGTAACATACTTATTTGATTAAAGTTTCAAGGTCACAGGTTAAAGTATGCATGAGAAGAACCATTTCAAATATGAAATGGTGGTACATTAATAACTGTTGTAGTCACCACGATTTTGAATGCAAACGTGCATGCATTATGTTGTACAGGTGCCGTATGTCATTTTGTGGGATGGAGTTCCATGCCTGTTGCACTTGGTCAGCCAAATCAGCAACTGTTAATGCTGGTTGTGGATGCTTCTAATAATGTCACATACGTGCTCGATGGGAGAAAGATCTGGTGATTTTGCAGATCAAGGCAACATGTCAACACTATGTAGAGCATATTGGGTGACAGCAGCGGTATGAGGACGAGCGTTATACTGTCGGAAAACACCCTCTTGAATACTGCTCATGAATGGCAGCACAACCGGTTCAATCACCAGTCTGATATAGAAATTTGCTGCCAATGTGCTTGGGATAACAATGAGAGTGCTCCTGCTATCATGGGAAATGACTCCCCAGACCGTAACTCCTGGTGTAGGCCCAGAGTGTCTACCCCACAGACAGCTTGGTTCCAAGCGTTCACCTGGCCTTCTTCTTACCAACATACGACCATCACTAGCAATAAGACAGAACCAGCTCTCATCTAAGAATACAACATATCTCCACTCTGCCCTCCAATGAGCTCTAGATTGATACCACTGACGTCGCAGATAGCAGTGATTTGCAGTTAGTGATATGAACGCTACAGGCCATCTGGCTCAGAGCTGTCCCTCAAGTAATCGATTTCTTACAGTTCGCTGTGTCACTCTGGGGCTAACATAAGCTCTAATTGCTGCTGCAGATGCAGTACGACCCGCCACAGCCATGCGGCAAATACGGCAGTCTTCCCTCTCAGTAGTGGCCCGTGTGCAGCTGGACCCCAGTCTTCTTGAGACAGTGCCTTTCCGTGACCACTGCTGCCAAGAATCATGCACAGTGGATACATCCCTGCCAAGTCTTTCTGAAATATTGTGGAAAGAAAATCCACCTTCTCATAGCTCTATTATACAGCCTCATTCAAACTCACTAATCTGCTGATACTGCCTTATTCGTCTCCTTAAAGGCATTCTTGACTCAAACCTAGCTCACAACGCCCAGTCTGGAAGATAAATAACGCTCACGAAGTTTACACTGAGTATTTAAAGCACACGTGATTTGCATGATCATAGTGGCGCTACTGGCGCTACTCTTATTCGTCTAGCTCGAAATTTGAATAGGAGTCATCTTTCATATGTGCAAACGAGCCTCCCAGATTTCGTTTATCTAGCACAACTCCTTCTTGGTGTTGGGATTTTATTTTCCGCCAGTGTATATACTAGGTCTGGAGTCCAGAATATAAGTTATATGAATGAAATATTCATTGATTTTGCATAGAGAAGCAGACGATTTATAGCATTGCTGTTTTTGATGAAGTTTGAAGTTTCCAAGTATAATAAATTATTTTAATACTGTGATAATTTAAATAATATCAGTGCTGAATGTATCACATTTTAGAGCTGCTTAAATAAATTTTTATTTCAGTGGAAAAGTGTTTTATAATCAATGCTTTAAGCATGATTGATCATTCTTGTTTTTATTTTGTGTGTTTTATGCCAACAAAGATTGTTATTATTGTAATAATGTTATTATTCTTAAAAACATTATGAGTCCTCTACTAACATATAAAAACTGTTTTGGGGGCATATAGACATCACTTAAGCCCCAAACAGAAAATTGAATGATTTTGAATTGAATTTTTTTCCCCCTAAAATATCCATTGTTTTTTAATAATTTATATTTTGTGACTCATGATGTTTCTAAAATGACCAATCTATTATACTATACTAAAAGAATGTATGCACTTATTGAATAATGCCGTATGTGATATTATTTTTGTGTGATGTTTTGAGACTCAAACTGGATATATTGGAACAGGGAGAGAGGACTATCAAAATCTACAAAAGTAATTAAAAGTGACAAATGGGCAATTCCTCACCTAACTCTTCCTAATATTACAATCTATGCTTAATAGTTTTGTTTTGAATTAATAAATTCATACAACATGAAATGCAATTAAAAGTACTTAAGTACAAATAAACAAATACAAAAATATTGCAATTGGTCAGTATTGCCATACCACCACTTGAACAAACTTTATGACTAGAATCATTGTAAAAATATGGCTGGAATTCATGGATAGCAATTGAATTATATGTAGTTATAAACTTAACCAATATTTCCAAATGCTCTAAAATCTAGTTAAATCTAGCCATAATATGACTAAATTCGAAATCCTACTATTAATGCTAATAATCCCATGCCAAAATTGAAATTTTGATAAATATTTTAAAATGTAAAATTTTGTTTATAAGTAGATGCTTCTAATCTAGAAGATCTTTTTATTTACACCTCTTATTATAGTATTTTAGCAAATATTGAAATGCTAGAAAATGTACCTGGCATTGCCTGGAAGTTTAAGCAAGTATAAATTGAATTTATTAACATAAACATATAACAAAAAAATTATTCATATAAAATAAAACCAAAAAGCATATAATCCTTCTCATACAATCAGATTTCTCGCAAACATTCAAAGAAAGGAAGATATGCCTTCACTGAATTTTTCCTTTGGGAGAGAACTCCCCTAAACAAATTGAATTTGATCTATTACCCTGTACATTTTTACCTCTAGCAGGGTCTGCAGCCTGCTAAATTCATTCAAAAAATCAATGACATGCCTTGGATAAAAAAGTAATTAATCAACAGATGAGTTTATGATTTTTTTTTTCTGGCATATTCTATGATATTTTAAGCATCTGCTGAAAAGAAAATGAATGTTGGATGGCAGGTCAATTTTAATATATCGTAATATAAAAATCTTGAGAGTTTTTTAAGCTCACAAAAATATATATATATTTTTTTTAAATTCATGAAACTTTATCTAGTCATCGTATGGACTCCATTCAAAGTGTGTTTGAAGAAAAATAATTTATTTTTTATTTTTCTGATGATGTTAAGATGGAAACTCTGTGATAATATTTTCAGTTACTAAGAAATCGATTTGTGTAAATATTGGGATAAAATAACTAAAAATTTAATTCAAAATTTAAAATAATAATGCCAAGGTACACCTGTGTGCATCGAGAAGTACCTTTGTACCAAATTTTATGATGGTTCGATGCTTGGATTTCACGCTACAGACTGCATATGCACAAACATGTTCCTTTATTATGTAAGATTTCAATAACACAAAAGAAAGGTGCAGGTTTTGGTCTTACTATTTTTGGGCTTTGTCCATTGTAGCGTCTCGTGTTTTCAGTCAATCTGTAGTATGACAAAAAGTCTCGGTTCGCACACAAAACGCTATTTTATTTACATATTATGTACAAGATATACAAGCTATCATAGGCCAAGAGCATTCTTCATTAGCCAAAATTAATCTTAACACTTAATATTATCCAAAAATACAAAATAGTACTGGCAGGCCTCTAAGTACACCTCCAGACTTCTATTTTCTAAACCCTTCTCCCTGAGCATCCCCCTTCATTCTTATTTCTTTCTTCTCCACCAGGGTTGCCATCCTATATTTGGCGGCGTATCGCTCAATGCGAAATTCTGTACACTACATACATTTAAGTATTAGGAATTCTTCATAGTTTGTTAAAATTCTTTTAGCCTCAAGCCTACCTATATAGCAAAAGAAAAATTATTGGACTATTCTTAGGCCATTTGCTATTGAAGAATCTCTTTTAGGATTTCTTTATCAATTGTTAATAGAAACCACACTAAGGGCTAAATTATATATCACATTTGTCTAGTAAATTCTTGTATAGCCATTACATAAACTGCTAACCTATGCATGGGTCTATGGAGTTGTCTCAACACTCCTATCCTAATAACACCAAACTTTTAATAGTTTTAATTATTCATTTTAAAAGGATATATTCAAGTATATTAACACTTTGTATTTATATTGCAGATTTTAAAATAAATATATTAGTTATTTGCTGAGTTTAAAGGGGCTAGTGGCAAACTGGTGGCCATGTGATTGATTAGTAAGAAAATGGGGTCTGACAACTGGAGGCTACTACTTAAAACTATAATATATATATTACTAGAGCAAATTGCCTAATGTTTCCTGGCTCCTAAATAAGTGCTCACTACTTAAATAATACAGATAACACCAATTTCCAAATCACCTGTTTTGAACCAAAAGCATTTCCTCCTTTCATTTAAATCCAAATTCTTTAATTTCAATGCTTGTATAGACAAGAGCAACCATTTGACACAACTCATGCACACAAACATGTCTCCCCATAGCAACACCCAGCCCACTGCATAAAGATGAGGAACAAGAAAATATTATAGCATTTCTTTATTGGAATCTAAAATTTCAATTTTTACTAGCTGCATTGCTCACAGAAAGTGGTCACTAAATATAGCAACCAGCAAGTTATGCACCTTCTACATGGGCACAGAAGTTGCAAAGCAACAAAAGTGAGTCGAAAAGCTGAGAGGGACCAATAGAGTCAGGATTCAATTCATACTAGATGAAATATAATAGTAAATGTTGATTCACATAAAATGAGTCATAAATCTTGCAAAACCATCAAAACCAGTAAATTAAAACAATTAAGAACACAGTCATATTAGAATTTGTGAAAAACATACAAGTTCATTTTGGACAGGTGACACAAAAAAATGTATATCTAGGTGACACATATTGATAGTGCACAGATTATATATCCACCAATAGAACCAAGATTCTTCAATTAGGAACTGTGCTATGAAGCTGTTGAGTCTAGTTGAACTAAAAGTTATGCTCAGGGGGTTGACACAAGAATATGTATATCCTGGTTAGACATACAGAGTGCAGAGACTAAAGCCACCAGCAGAATCAAAATCACTCAATTAGGAGCTGAGATAGAAAATTTATGGGGGCTAGTTGAAGTAAGCGTTAAGCCCAGAAGATATCTGAGCAACATTGGTCTTTAATAAAAGTAGAGGCAAATCCAGGGGGGTCAGAGCAATGTCAGGGCGGAAAGTGCAGAATTTCAAGAAAAACTGTCAGATCAAATCAGGTTCAAAATTTTAATTTCGGTGTTTTTTAAACAAAAATTTCGAAATTTTTTAATCTTTAGGCATGTTTTAATGTTAAATAGCTTAAAAACTAAGACATCTGTGTTGGTCAAGTTTAACCCCTCAAGCTGAATGCTTAAAACAGCACATTTTAGGAAACGTTACTAATAATAGCTTATCTGCCATTTGCCACCAGTGCAGAGCCACCCGAAATTAGACATGACACTCTCCCAACAGTTAGAACTCCCCTAAATCATAAATGCCCCTCCCCTCCAGTGGCGCACCCACGGGGGGGGCCGAGGGGGCCCTGGCCCCCCCCTTGGGCTGACAAAGCAAAACGCGAAGGGCGCTGTCAGCACAAGGGAGAACTAGGTCTGCCTTCGAGAAAGTATAAAAAAAAAACATTTACAACCATTATTGTAATAAATAATTTTAATCATTGTGAAGAAAACAATTCCAGCATATCCCAACACTTACACTGAATGTAATTATACATATAAAGCTCTTTATCGTACTGTACAAATTATAAATTAATTCGCACTAAAGGCGCCAATTCTGGAAACCCGTTCTTCTTAAGACGTTTCTACCTGTGATTGAATTTAACTAATGGACTCGTCCAAAATCACGTGACCCAAATGCCTTCTCGCTATAGTCGTACTATACCAGTGCTGTGTAGAGTGACGTCACAGGCGCCTCCGTGGCCCTATATAAAGAGTGAACGGCGGGGAAGCGGCTGTTCGCTCGAAAACTCGAGGATTTCGTTTACCCAGTGAGAAAATTGTGGAAGTGAATAAATAGATCGTGCCAACGCTTCGCGAATTAAGTGTTGCTGTGAGTTGAAATAAAGTGCGACGTTACGACACAAGGTGATAACAGTGAATTGGTAGTTTCGGAACGAGGGCCTGCGTGGTGAATAGCTGAATTTAATAATGGTCCTGAACTTTCAACTGATCTTACAGTGAAATGCATCTTTAACGATCAGTGTGTGTGTTTATGTGCGTATTTCGGCTATATAGCAAATTTTGTTCTTGAATAACTGAGGAGCAAGGTAAAAAAAAAGACAATGAGTGAAAAACGAAAAGGGCTAGGCCAACAGACACTGGGAAATTATTTTAAAAAAAAAAGTAAGATTGAAAATAGTGACGTTCCCAACGACGTTTCCCTGAGCTCTTGTTACATTGATGAGGCTGCAGTCGAAGCAAGCAACAGCCGTGACCCCGGGCTGTCTTCAAACGCTTGTGAGGAGGTAAAGGTAGGACAAAACACAATACCAAACACAGTTGAAATAGAAATTCTGGCTGCAGATATTTCTAATTATGTCAAGAAATCTAACCTCACAGATGAAGATAGGATAACAGCGCTAAAAAATCTTTGGGAACCATATGCAAATTACAGTTTTCCTGCTACTGTCACTAGTGCTGTATCAAGTCAAGGAAAACCTCACCACACTCGGAAGTTCTGCTCATCTTGGCTGAGTAAGCATAACTGGCTAGCTTACTCAAAGGCAGAGGACAGTGCCTATTGCAAATTTTGTGTTCTCTTTGCACCCCATGAAGTCGGTTTAAGATCCACACAAGCTACAGGTCAACTTGTTTCAAAAGGATTTAATAATTGGAAGAAGGCCTTGGAGAAGTTCAGTCAACATGAAAAATTTTTCTATCATAAGGATTCAGTTCTCAAAGCCGATGAGTTCTTAAGGGTCACGGAAGGAAAAACGGTTCCTGTGGATCAAGTAATGGACAGAGGAAAGCAAAAACAAGTTTTGCAGAATAGGGCTATTCTTAAACCTATTATCAAAACAGTGATTTTTTGTGGAAGGCAAGGGCTGGCCATGAGAGGGCATAGAGACTGTGGGGATTTGGACGTATTGTCAGAACCATGCCAAGGCGAAGGAAATTTTAGAGCCCTTTTGCGACTCCGAGTTGATGCAGGAGAAGAAATACTGAAAACTCATCTACAAGGTTGTGCAAAAAATGCAACTTACATAAGTTGGAATATACAAAATGAGATTATTTCAGCATGCAATGATTCCATTGTGAAGCACATAGCAACTGAGGTGAATGAGGCCAAATGTTTTGCGGTTTTATGTGACGAAACCACAGATATTGCAACGGTAGAGCAAATGACACTTTGCGTTCGTTATTTGAAACGGTTTGAAACAAATGATAAGTATAAAATTGAATTTAAGATAGTGGAGAACTTCCTTAAGTTTGTGCCCCTGACTGAAACTACAGGTCGAGCAATTGCAGATGCTATTCTTAAAGGCCTTGCAGACTGCAACATTGATACGTCTTTCCTCCGTGGACAAGGGTTCGATGGAGCTTCTGCAATGAGTGGAGAGTACAATGGCGCCCAAGCAATTATATATGAGCAACACCCCAAAGCCCCCTACGTTCATTGTGCATCACACTGTTTGAACTTAGCCATAACTTATTCATCTAGAGTTCCGGATATCCGAAACAGCTTTGGAATAATAGGGAAAATCTCTAGTTTTTTCAACACACCAAAACGAAACCTTGTTCTCACCAGCAAAATTAATGCAGCTAATCAGGAAGAGACAGAAATCAGTGCCAAAAAACTGAAGAAATTATGCCCTACTCGTTGGGTGGAGAGACATGATGCCGTCACAGTTATGGTTTCATTGTTTGATCAAGTAATCGACGCTCTGGAGGAGATTACTACCTGGAATGACAAGGAGACATCAACAGAGGCTCATACCTTGTTATGTTCAATGTTAACATCACAGTTTGTCATAGCACTTGTTTCAGCTGACAGATTACTCAGCTACAGTGTTCGTCTGAGTGAAAAGCTGCAGGAAGTTAACCTTGATCTGGCAACTGCTGTGAGTGACGTAGAAGACGTTTTGAAAGCTATATCTATAATTCGAGAGAACGCAGAGAACGAGTTTCACCATCTGTTTGAACAAGCTGTTAAGAAGCTGGAACAGCATGGAGAAAACATTACTCTACCACGCCGTGCCACCAGACAAATTTATAGATCAAATTTCAACGTACAGACTCCTGAAGAATACTACAGACTTTCTATTTTCATTCCATGGATTGATAATTTCATCACTCACCTCCATGAAAAATTTCTCAAACATAAGGAATTTCTACAAAGTTTTGCATCTGTCATTCCGAATGGAAGGCAGCCGACACTGGAAGAAAACGAGAGATTTGTTGCCTTATCAAGGAAATTTGCAGATGATTTAGGACCCAGATCAGATAATACTCTAAAAGCTGAACTACATCTGTGGTACATGAAGGTCTTTGCATTGAACAAGAACACTAAAAGCCCAATCGAACTGCTTAACTTTTGTGACCAAAGGACTTTTCCAACTGTGTTTGAACTTTTAAAAGTGTATGCCACCCTCCCAGTATCAACAAGCAGTGCTGAGAGGTCATTCTCCACAATGAAGAGGTTGAAAACTTACTTGAGAAACAGTATGAGTGAAACCAGACTGAATGGACTGGCGTCAATGAACATTCACCGTGAAGTGGAAATTGATCCAGACCAGATAATTAATGCTCTGGCTACAAAGAAAAACAGGAGGCTGGACTTCGTTTTATGAATATGTATAGATCATAATTGAATAATATAACAATATGTAATCATGAGAGAGTGGTTGAAAACAAGTATACAGTATAAGCAGACCAGAACAAATAATTTTATCTTCATCTATTTCTTAATTTGTGTTGTTTTGTATAAATATCTACTACTACTTCTTCTAATCATTCAATTCTCTTGCACTGCACTAAAGAATTGTTAGTAATTTGATAAAAATAAATGTACAAAAAAAGACAACCGCCTTGTTAATTGATATGGCCTCTGATCATTTTTTCTCGGAAAATTTATCGAGGAGTCATCCTCCTTCATAAAAATTTTGTGCACCAATGGCCCCCCCCTTAGGAATATTCTGGGTGCGCCACTGCTCCCCTCTGATGGTTGCAAAACAACTTCAAACCTTACTAGCAGTAGAATAAAAATATCGAGTGATAACTTTTGAAGTTTTTATCAAAACACAATGATTTTTTTAGGGAATGCTCAAATAATATTACAATTTTATATTTGAAAAACCAAATCTCTGATTTCTTAATTTAGATTTTTGTATTTTAATTGCCATTTACCCAGGTACTTGTTCTAAAAAGAGCATTTTTTTTTACAAATATTTAAAAATCTATATATATATATATATATATATTTTTTTTTTTTTTTTTTTTTTGAAGTCTTGGGCAACTCTTTAGTTAGCTACATTAAAAAAATCTGCGAGCTTCTCAGCTAAATAAGAACTTTGGAATTGGGAACACATACATATGAACAAACATAGTCAATTAGCTTTTAATAATGTAGATGTGTTTGTTTGAAATATGAATAAGTAATTAAAAATTTTTCTTTTCTTAGAATGCGAAGATATATGACCATATGTTTGCAAAAGTATAGAATTGTGCTAATCTTGCATTTTTTGGTACAACGAAAAAGGAATGAGACAACTTCAAAATTTATATTTTAGTATATTTAAAAATAAATAAATTAATATGAATGAATTGTCCTATGGATTCACTTCAAAGATCATGAGAAAGAATATTCTTTGATCTTTCAGATGATGTCAAGCTGGAAACTCTGTGATAATATTTTTGATTGTCAAGGAACTGATTTGTGTGAATATCGCTCAAAATTGGGCTTCAACATAACTAAAAAAAACTAATTTGAATTTTATAAAACTCTCACAAGATATGTTGTACCAGGAGCTCAGCTAACCCAAAAGCTCCCATAGAAATTATGCGCCCCTTACAGACATTTGTCACATTTCCCTCTCTATATGATTTTCCTCTCATTGTGAATTTTTCATATATTCCACAGCCTGAGAAATAAAAAAGGACCCCTTGGTGATTGATGTCTATCACTCCTTATGCGTAACCCTGTATAGATGACACACACACAAACAGAAAGTCAAACAAACATCTTATCTATCCTATTAAAAGCTGATTGATCATGTTTATTTGTTTATAATTATATATGTATGTACCTTGATTCTGAAGCCCCTACTTTGCCAAGAAGCTCACATTCTTTTTTAATGTAGGTATGAATTCTAAGTTTGCCACAAAATTTGAAACATTTGATAAATTTTTTAATATTTGTAAAAATTTCTTTTTAAAACAATGTAGAGTAAAAACAATGAACACATAAAATACTATCTCTTCCTATACCAAAAAATGTTAGGCTCCCCATTTTTTGTTTGAATGGAAGACAGATAAATTTCCAAAAGCTTGTAAAAAGCTGAATTAAAAAAAATTGATATTTTTTTATAGATTTTTAAAAATAAGTATTTCAAATATTTTTGAGTATTCTCCATATTGGTCATTTTAAAACTGTCACTAATCAAACACTTTATAAGGTATATTCTTAAAAATTTGTTATTTTGAATCTCTCATTCCTTAACTCTTGAAATATGAAATTCTTTGTAACTTTAAAATTTTTACAATTAAATTAAGTATTCAATAACCTTTATTTAAAAGTGATGTTTCACGTTCTGTGTATCATATCTAAGAAATAAGGGCTCAGCTTTTTGGCCTGAATTTGTGTCATTTTGATTACTGAAAAGGGGTGAATGGGTTTCAAAAGACAATCTTTGAGTGCAGAGAGCTGTTCTCTGTGTTAATATATGTGATGATATATGTGCAGTTAGGGGTTGCTATCTTTTCAGTTGTGGAGATGCAATATTCACTCTTACTTTGACTTTTAGGGAAGGGCAGTGGTCAGAGGAAGGCCACCATTTTTAAAATCTTCATTTTTATCTATCTTACTGACTTTTGCTCTGATTTTGATGCAGTTTTCACGTATTTTCTACTCTGCAATGGACCCACTCAGCCTGCTCACACTACTTTGGTCCACATTTGTTGATTTATGACTTATGCACCCACAGTGCAAGTACAGAACTTGCTAAAAATCTGATTTCTATAAAAACTGGTTGCTATATTTATAACCACTAGTTGCAGGCATCATAATTAGTATAAGATATAAAAGATGACAACATTAATTTGAACTCAATGTATCATGATTATTAACACTTACAGGAAATTTGAACACCCTCCAACATTTTTTTAAATGCTGATATTTTACATTGAGATACATGTTGATATTTTATATTATTAATCATTGTGTAAATAAATTACTTCAGTTTTCATTGTCATTGAAAAAAATGTTTTTTCAATTAACAATGGGATAAAATGCAATTTTATTGTTCTTCCTCTTTTCTGCACGTGTTTTATTTTATTATATCTTTTAAGAATATTATTTTCTGATTAATCAATTTTTCTACTAGAACTTTCAAGGATTGGGCGCTGCTGTCGAGTGGGTTGATGCAACTCAAATGATTGAAGAAATGAGAGTTGATGTTCAAAATGTTCTTTCTTGGAAAAGATTTGCTGTTGAGGTAAATTATTTACTGTGCTAATAAACATTTTTATTGTTCTAAAATTGCAATGCTTCATTAATATTTTTAAGAGACAAGTCATAAAGAAATATGTCAGATATGAAAAAATGTGAGTCAAATAAAGTAATACAAGTCAAATGAGGAAAAATGTAAATGTACTTCAGATTACTATTTTATAAACATATATTTTTTTTATTTTAGTGAAGGCTTAATTACTAGATTTTTGATGAGATGAAAAGTATGGATAACAAAAGATTTATTTTCAAATGGTAGCATTTCTTACTTTTAAATATATTTTTTCGCATGACTTTCATTAACTATTTTCACGTGGCTTTCATTAGCTATTTTCACATGGCTTTCATTGGCTATTTTCAAATGACTATATATATAAATATATATGTATCCATAAAAAAATTGAGCTACAACCACTAAACTCGGAATACAAATGTCGTTTTAAGAGTTATGCAAATGATCAAACTGTCAATACCAATGATGTTATAGGGACCATGCAATATGCATGAGAATGACTCAAGTTGTTCACTGCAAGTTGTGTTGTTATACTGCAAGTTGTGTACAAAGATGTCTTTGATATGTACTCAATGACACTATGAACAATTGTCGGATTTAAAGAAAGGTTACACCATATGTCTAAGGAAAGCTGGTTGATGCAACAAAAATTATCAGTCACCATCTTGGTCTGAGCGACATGGTAGTTGTTCGGTGTTGGAAACAGTGGATCAGAAAATGCACATGTAGCCATCACAGAAGCTCAGAACTCCCTAGACAGACAAATGCTCGAGAGGATTGTGCAGTCAAGAGAAGAGCCACATCCACACCAATAGCACCACTATCAGCCATTCAAAAACATTATCCTATGGATACTATTCAGAGACAAATGGCAGAAAGTGTGATTAGGTGTCAACATCCATTAAGGCACCTACCACTGAACCCTTAACATAGGTGGAGTTGTCGAGATTAGCACCGAGCTCGATCAGTCTGAACAGTATCCGATTGAAGGCATATTGTTTTTAGTGATGAATCACGCTTCTCTCTCAGTGCTGATGACCACTGCATACGTTTATGGAAAAGGACGAGGCACCTTTTCAATCCTGCATTTGTTGCCGCACTGCACACAGCCATCACACGTAGTGTAACAGTCTGGGAAATCATCTTGTAGGACAGTCGATTTCCTCTAGTTGTGCTACAAGCCCATCTGACAGCTCACTTGTACGTTGACGATATTCTAAAGCCGATTGTTCTGCCTATATTGTTAAGCCACCAAGAAAATGCTTGATCATATACTGCATGACTTTCTCAATAATGCTTCAGAGGATTTAATATCCTTCCTTAGCCACCCAGATCCCCAGACTTATCACCAATAAAACACATCTGGAACATGCTGGTACGGCAATTGCAACCTTCTTAGAATATCATGGAATTAGCTGACCAGTTGCAAAATTTGTGGCAGAATCTTCCGCAGAGGGATATAAGCACCATAATTAACTCTATGCCTTACTGAATATTGGTTTGAATAGCTGCCAGGGGAGTATTTGTCACTTACTAAAATGTCATCTTCTTGTTGAAACCATATCTTAATGAAACATTTTTTTTTTTTTTTTTTTTTTTGCTCCCAAATTCTAAAATTCTAATCGTTTGCATATCTCCTCAAATAATACATACGTGCCGAATTTTGCTGCTGAAACTCAAATGCTGCATATCTTCTTTTGCGACAGAGTGTATATACACACATGCTATATTTTCTTTCTCTTTTTTATAAGGCTAGACCCAACTCTGTTTTCTCCAGTTTTTCTTTTTACAGAATAAATCCCACTTTTGCCCACTTTCTTGTTTTTTTTTTTTTATTATTATTATTATTTTTATTCTCCATCTTTGCTCCTTTTTTAGTCAAATACATGTAAAACCATGTCATAAATAAAAAAGAACAAAAGAAATGTTTAACTTGCTATGAATTGAAAATTTAATATAATGGTAACCAGAAATACTGGGATACAATCAAGACTCCCCTCAATTTTATACTTTCTGACACATAATTTCTGGCACTGTTGAAAAAGTATGAAAAGTATTCGTAATTTAAAAAAAAATGAATTTTACCAAATAAAAGGTGTGTTTCTCTTTGTTAGGAAGTATCTAAAATTAAAAAATAAAATAATCAAATCTGTCTTGTCTGGGTTTTTTTTTTAAACCTAGGATTTGTCCAACTCTACTTTCCTACCATCAAAATCTGTGTTGTTTGTATATTGTGCTGTTCATAAGTAAAACTAATATACAGCTTGTATGAACTGAATTGTCTGAAAAAACTTCATGCATTTAAAAATAATTTTAAATGATGAGCTTCAGATAAAGCTTCTTAAATGTAAAGCTATGATCTTCAATACTAACATTATTTTTGAATATGCAGTCTTCCCTAATTCTGCCACTCTTAATTACATTAACACTTTCTTTAATCAGAATTTGAAATCATGTTTTCTATATTGCGATAGCTCACTTAAAGTTGTAAAGTATATTTTTAGATTAAACCTTCTATTGTGAAGCATATTGTTTTAAAATAGTATAACTGCTGAGGTATAAAATTTAAAATAATGAGTCAAAGTTTATAAAAGTACTAGAAAATATACCCTGCATTGCTCATGATTTCAAATATGTGTAAATTCCTGTAGTATTTTAAGTTATGTTGTCTTCCAAACATTCTATAAAAAAAATTTCATTTTTTTTTCCTCAAAAAAAAAAAAAAGTAAAAAAATAAAATAAATAAATAAATAAACATTTAAGAATATCTGTAAACACTATACAAAATTATCTTTACAAGCAGATCTGAAGAATAAAACATCCTGGTCCTGTTTTTATAAGCAAATTTACAAACAATATGAAATTTGATCAATATATGCCAAAAAGAACATACTAAAATTGTATTAGAAGATATATTAAAAATCATCTGCCATATAAACACATTTTATTTAATTGTGTTGCTAAACAACATGATATATGCATGGTATAATTTACTTCAAATAAATTATTGGAAAAAATATGTGCATAATGTTAATTTCTCTGGACGGTAACTGTTCATTTTTTATTGATATCTCGACAAACGCTGGATTTAGAAACCTATAACATGATTGGGATCACCCACAGTGAAGTAGAGAATAACTATACCATATTAAGAAAAAATTCCATCAAAAACTGTAGATTTGTATATGGAATAGACAGACTTTCAATTTTATATATAGATGACGTATGCATAGAATATAAGTAAGCATAAGCCCTAGTTTTTTTATATGCTAATTACAATTATATGTCCAAATTTTTAAGTATTTTATATATCTTCTAGAGAATTGCTGATGTAGCTGAACATGCTGCAGCAGGTCATCAACATGATAAGAATATAAAAGTAAGTTTCAATAATTTTCTGTTATCTGTATCACAAATTTCACTAAAAATTTGTACCCATTTTATAAATAATTTTATTGTGCTTTTTCAGACAAGCCAATTGTACTTTTACTTCTAATATAATATTGTAAATAATATAAATTAGATCAAACTAGCTGTCTAAAATAATCTAAAATTAAAAATACTTCATTAGTAACAGCATATAAAAAGTTAATTAAATAAATATTTATGATACTTATAATCTGCTAGCTGTTTATGCTGTTATAAATGAAGTATTTTTACTTTCATTGTAAATAATATTTTATATTACTACATAATTAATGATATGCTTGAAATATGCTCAAACTGCTTCTCAAAACGCAAAAAGGTTTAGAAAGTTTCCAATAAAACAGCATATAATGCAATAATAAAAGTGTCAATCTTTTCAGTTTAGTTTAGATGTTTTTACCTTCCTTACAATACATGGTAATGTATAGGGAAGTATTGGAATCATACCAAAAATCGCAACTTGAGTTTTCGATGAATCTATGCATTTTGAGACCTCTAGAACATGAAGAAACTATTTTTAGCGTAACGTCTGTGTGTGTCTGTCTGTGCAATATATGTATCCACGCTAAGTGAAAAACTAATTGACCAAATTTCATAAAATTTGGTAGGTAAGTTGCTGAAGAGTGATCCTGGCACTGATTAGATTTTGTTATGATTTGAGATAAAAGAACCCACCTTTTTTGCGAAATGGTCTGCAGAAATCACATGTATCCACTCTAGCTAAAAATCTAATTAACCAAATTTCACAAAATTTGGTAGATAAGTCATTTGTAGGTTATCCTGGTGCTGATTAGATTTTGGCATGATTTGGAAAATAAGAACTTGCTTATTTTTGCAAAATGACCCCCGCAAAAATCATCAAAATCTAAAATAAAAGACTATGTGTGCTCAAATGTATCAATTACATGCTTGTTTTATATGGAATTTTTGACAATGAATTGAATAAGACCAACTCCATTTCTCTAGGATTAGCCGTTCTTGAGATATTTTAGTTTTTTGCATATTCACTACACCACCTTTAAAAATAAGTCCAGTTACAAAATGAAATCGAAAAGCTGAATTAAAAATGCAAATTCAGTGCAATTTCAATTAACTATGTATGTTATTTAGTGCATTTAAACTCAGTTTAATGAATTATTAATGAAATAAAAAGAAAATGAATTTGAGTCTGCAGGGAAAGCTATGTGCTGCTCACATCAGATTTTTTATTACAAAATAAAAAATTTGGATATACTGTACCAAATACATAAACCTTTTACAAAGGTTGGTGGCCGTATTGTCTTTTTTGTCTTTTTTTGTATGTGTGTGTGTGTGAGAGTGCTTTTGAAACTAACTGACACTCTTATCGTTATGTTATATGCTGTTTTATATGAAGTTTTCAGAACCTGTTTCCTTTTATAATTGATGATAGTCATCTGTTGACTAGTATTCAAGTATGAAAACAGGTAAACTATCATTCTTTAAGAAATTAGGTTACAACTTTTTTTTTAATAAATTTTATTTTATTTAGCAATGCATGGGGTTTAGCATAAAAAATGCGGCTCAATATGGTTGTGTCTCGTAATTAATACTATAAGTGTACAAAGTTTCAGCCTTCTAGGTCATGGAGAATCTTCTGAAGGGTCTGGAAAACCTTTACTATCGCCCATTTTATACTTCCTCGAAGAAGAAATAAAATGTCCATTTCCATTAGGCTCTGTCACATAGTCTATACTATAAGTGCAGCAATTCTTCCTTTTAAGTCACTGGGGGACACACACACAATTGTATATTAGAAAATTATATAAATTAAATATTATTTTAGAATGCCTAAATTTATTTTTAAAATGCCAACAATTTATACATGAATTTCTTTATTTTTGCGTACTTTCCCATGTATTACAAAATGTATCAATTTCAAACTGAATATGTCTATCAAAATATGATACAGTAGAACCTATTTATAATGAGTCTGTGATTAATAAGATTTTTGGATTTAACTAGGAAATTGTGAATTTTTTATTGGTACCATGTTAATATAAGACCGATTTGCTCACTTTTTATTAGCAAATTTTATAATTCCTCAGATTTAATGAACATGTTATATAGTAAAGCTGAAAAAGTATAAAACATTATGATAAAAATCGGAGTAAAAGAAAATAATCTTGACTTCATGAATGGATGTAAAAGTTGAAAAAAGGGAATGCTATATGTTGGGGATCACATTGGAAGTTCTACATCAGGCACCCCCAAGGAATGTCTTCTACTTATAATCCAAAAAGCACATAAATAGTAAATTTTCTATTCAGAAAATTTTATTTAGATTGATTTTCATTTTTATTCTAATAAAATAATAGCAGTTTGTCAGTTATTAATATTTTAACTCCTTTCAAAATGAAGACAAATTTTATGTATTTTCTCTTTCACAGTATGAGTATTTTAATGCAAGAGTTTCTGATAAAGTTAAAGATGATGATATAGTTGTTGATGATGATGATGATGATGTTAGCAATATTATTGTCGCCAACCTTAAACCTAAGAAAAGCATTAGAGAATTGGACATGAAGCCTCATAAAAATTTTGCTAATGCACCTGTTAATTTTAAACATAGCTCAGTCCATGTTCCAAGCAATGTGTATGATAAAGGTAAGATGTTATTTTATGATTTTCACTTTTTTATTTTATGTTATATTGATTCATGAATGTTGATTTACAGTACAATTTCCATGACTCAAACTTCACAACTTTATCAGTTATAGAAATATTTGACTTGAGTCAAATATTTCTATAACTGATAGATTTTCAAAGCTTTGTTCAAAATTTCTGTTTTTCCATACATTTTTTTTTCTCTACAGTACATGGTAATGCATAGATAGAATAGTGGAATTATGTCAAAAATCGGAACTCAAGTTTTTGACAGATCTAAATATTTTAAGCACTGTAGAACATGAATCCACTATTTTAGCATGCCATCTGTGTGTATATGTGCAATGCATGTATCCTCATTAGTTCAAAACTATTCAATGAAATTTTACAAAATTTTTTAGATTACTCTGGTATCAATTTGATTTTAGCACAATTTGAAAAATTGAATTTGCCCTTGCAAAATGGCTTTCAAAATTCTTTAAAATCTAAAATAAAAACAAAATGTACCTAAATGTATTGATTAAATGCTTGTTTTAGATGTAATTTTGGACAGCAAAAGGATTAACAACCTCATTACTCTATGTTGAAATAATTCTCTTTTTGTCATTTTTGCATACAGTAATTTGAAAATATATCCAGTTACTAAGTGAAAACAAATATTGAACTAAAACTGCAAGTTTGATGTCATTTTAAAAATATGTCTGTGTTATTTTGTGCAAATAAACTAAATTTAATGCATTAAAAAGAAAGAAAGAGAAAATGAATTGAGTCTGTAAGGAAAATCGTGTGCTGCCCACATCATATTAATTCTTCAAGTCAAATGTTTCTATAACTATGTAACATCAAATCATTTAATATTCCATAGTGCAATTTCCTTTACCATGACTTAAGTTTTGTTAGAAACAAGCTGATGTCATTGTTACTTATATTTGACTACAATTTCTTACAAGAGCCAACATTCATTTTTAAATATGGGTTTTGAGAATTGCACTAGTATTGATAATAAACTCATACTTTAATCATATCCTAGTTGCACAGAAGTTATCAAATCCATTTTAGAATGGAATCATAGATGAACAAGATGTCCATGACTGTTTTAGTACCTCAACAGTTTCGATAGTTCAGGAAACTTCTGATGCTATAGAGATTTGGGGTCATTTTATAGAATTGCATGATTTGTCGATCCTAGCAGTTTTCAAGCCATTGCATGTTTGAATGATTTCAAGGTGAAAATAACTAAAAAGTTAAAACTACAGGTAAAATAAAAAAATAAAAAATTCAACAAATACTGAAGGTTTTCTATGCTGTTTATCATTAAAAATTTGCGCAGTCCTTTGTTTTAAGTAGGACAATTGAATTTATTAAAATAAATTATATTTCAAGAGGTTTATTGCTTACAATTTACATTTAGCATATTGTGTATAAAAATTGCTATATCCGTGAGAAATTATACAGAAATGCTGATTTAGGAAAATTTATCATGTTCAAATATTCTGAGATATTTATTCTATAACTCGGAAGTGTTTTACTGTGTCCTTGGAAATACGGGTTATTAAAGTTTCACTTTGCTTCAATACCTTATGTGGTTACAATTTTAAGGTATTTAAACCAAAGAGCAAGAAATTTGTTATTCCAGGTGCTTTTAACTATTTAAAGCTTATTGCAGTTTAGATTGTAAATTCTAATATTGTGATAAATATTTGTCTGATGCATCTATTATTTTGTTAATATTTAATTAACTTTGTGAAGCATATATGCATTGCTGATAGTAAATATTAAAGAAGAAACTACTATTCAAATACTTTGTTAATAACAACATAAAAAGCTTATTAAAAATACAACTGTTTTTGTGTGTGTGGGGGGGGGGGGAGCAGCATCCTTCAGTATAAAGACATAGAATAATCAGACCAGCTAAGATAAGAATGCATCTGTTAATAAATAGTTGCATCACAGGACCCATAAAAAAATCATTGCCAAATGAAAATTTGAAAAAAATTAAAGGAAAAAACCAGAAGGAAGGGAAAAGTACAGTTGAAGGATTTAAAACACTTTCCTAGTGAATAAAGCAATGAACTTAAGTGCCCTATGATAAAAAGTATTTGGAAACATTCAGTCAAACAACTGAAAGGTACATAAGTAATATCATCAATTAATATAAAAAAAAAATTGAAGAAAAATCATTGTAAAACTACTTGCGAATAAAAAAAATAATATGTGGTATATAACTTAATAAAGGAAACAAGTAGTTTTTGTGCTAAATATGATAACTTTATAAAAAAAACTTGTGCAAATTACTATGAAAATACCAATGAATAAAAGACTGCGGAATTAAGAATATAACTAAAATTTAAGGTCAACAACTGGATTCAGAAAACTGCATTAGCTACTTCCTAAACTGAGTTCATATAACATACAATAAAACTAAAACCACTTAAAAATACCTGTAAGGACTGTGTGCTGAATTGTGTATTTCTCCAACTCTGACAAGTTATTTGGGTGTCCCAAGGTTGTAGAAGTCACCCTTGGAGGTGGTACATTTTGTTTTGGTTGAAATTAATATACATCATTCTTTGGAAAAATGTGAGTGTTCGTATCCAGGAAATGTGCTAAAATATGTACATAAAGGCAAAAAAGCTAGACTTTAAAATAGATGTTCCATCGATGCGGTTGTTTTTATTCCATGCTGAGAGTGACTTACGACCATAATGCATATTTCCTCAGCAAAGAGCATGTAAGTTCCACAAGGGATCGAATTTAGCTTTGTGAGAATGAGACGTCTGTATTCGACAGGGGTCTCTGAACTTCTCCCCAATTTCTCTCCTTTACCTATCTATATTCTCTCTTAGACCCCCCCCCCCCCTGAATCATTGGAACACCCTCTTCTCCAAAATCTCCTGCTCTTCACTTCTTGATGACAGCTATAACAATCTGATGATCAATATAACAATTCTGTTTTCGAATCCATGGCTTCATTCCTACTTCGGATAGTCCAGATATTTTCAAAGGCCAACAACCTTTTTCATGATCTCATGGGTTTCTTACAATACCAATGAATAAAATATTTCAGAATTAAGAAAGTGTAAGAAATGAAGGGAAACAACCGAATTTAGTAGCTCTATGAGATAACTTCATCAACTAAATTCAAATAACATTTGATCACATTGATTTAAAAATATCTGTCAATAATGCTGGATTCCTGCAACCTGTTAGCACTTTGAATCAATATTTTATGGTCTTAGTTAAGTAATGAAGTATTTTCAGATTAATTCGACAGCAGTCAGTGAATTTATGTAAAACATCTTAGAGTGTGGGATAGAGTAAATCTTGAAAGAAATATGACTTAGATCAGTGGTGCATAACCCTTGGTGATAACAGAGAGGATATGAAATAAATGGTGTTTATTTTTGTTTCAATATATAGTTAAAACTGAAATTTCGTATTAGGACTGTCAAACATTTTGCACAATCTTTTTTTATTAATAGTGGTTTTATTTTGGTTCAAAGATATCCTATATACTATTTTTAGCTAGATTAAACATTTTGACATTTTTAATTGCTAAATGTAACTAATATTGACAAATGTAAAAAATAAATGCCTTTTTTAAAATGTATATTTAATTTTAATTTCTTATTTTATATCCTTATTTTAGCTTCTAAATAAAAAAATATTTCAATGGAGTTGCACCAACAAAATGTTTGCACATCATTGACTTATATGAAATTGAAGCATATAATAAAAGTGACATCATATTGTAATAAATGCATAGCAGAAAACCACTGTTATAATTGAAGATCTGGGTTTCTTCGCCGTGGTGACAAATTCGGTGGCCTTGTTTCAAATTGGGTGAAATATATCACCAACTTAATGACTTTCAACACATTCTAGAAACTTCTCAAATTTTATAGGTTGGTTAAGAACTTCACGAGTTACATTCTTTTCCTAAAGCTTTCCACAAAGATTATGGTATATAAGATAGCAATCGATCAGTGGGGTTGTTAATGTGATATGAGTAAACTCAATACAGAACACAAAGTATATATCTATATTTTTCTGATTATATATACACTTTAAGCTGTATTATAAATCAATGCTGATAGAAAGTGTAAAAATATTAAATTCAACATCTGTACATCAGTGGCGGCTCGTGAGCCAGATATAGAGGGAGGCACTCATCTATGTATTTATGTATATATATATCCCTCAGTGTATGCCAACTACGCCTTTGAGACTTCGAGTTCGTCGTTTGTCCGGCACTGATAAATTGGTTCTTGCGTTACCTCGAAACAGCTGTATACCAAATTATTATTTTCCTTGCGCTGATATACGTTTGCAAGTTTCTTTAAAATGAATAAAAGCCTATTGTAACCATGGAAAATTATTTGAATACATTTCTAAATAAATTTGTATCAAATTTGTAAAAATTAAATACTCTCAGTCATATGCATGTGCAGTATTATTTTCTGATTAGCGCAAATGTTTGTACACCCAAAATGCACACAATTTCTCTCATATACACTCTATGGCTAATAGTTTTGTACCTGATCGTCCTTGTAACCCAAACAGTAACATAATTAGAGAGCGAACACCAACTAAATCTACGGCCGTTTATATGTAGAAACGGAAAAACTATTTTAATACAAGTTTAAGAATGAATTTAGAATTTACAGAAAATTCTTATGCTTTATGCTTATCTCTATTTGTCTTTAAAATGATATGAGCGAGTTCTGTCTGCTAGCAGTCACTATAGCAATCGGTTTCTATAACAATAAGTAGTTAGCTCGTTGCACGGGTGCAACAAAAGTGAATCAAAGTTTAGAGTGAGCAGATCGAGTGGGCCCATTGTAGAGTAGAAAATGCAGTGTGAAAATTGCATCAAAATCGGAGCAAGAGTCACTAAGATAGATAAAAATATAAATATGAAAAAGAGGAGGGTTTCCCCTCTTCCACCACTTTTGTTTCATATTACTTAATAACAGACGATGTTTGTGTGTCGACGTGTGTGTGTAAGATCTGTAGCGGAAAATGTAAACATCGTACGGCCTTGAAATGTCGTGCACGGATATTTCAAGAACCAAGGCGATGCATTTTTGTAAAACCGAAATATGAAATTGAGGCTACTTAAAGTAAAAGTTACGCCCAGAGGGTTGATATAATAAGGTTGTATATCTAAGTGATTGCCACCAGCAAAATCTAAATCGCTCAATTAGAAGGCGAAATAAGAAATTTGGGGGGGAGGGGGGGTGCTAACCGAACTGAAAGTTACGCCCAGGGAGCTGACACAATAAATATGTATATCCAGTTCACATATACAAATGGTGCCGGGACTATAGCCACCAGCGGAATCAAAATGGCTCAATTTTAAGAGCGCTGAGATGTGAAATTAGAGGAGGACTACTTAAAGTAAAAGTTATGCCCAGGGGATTGATACGAAAGATATGTATATTCAAATGGTACAAAGACTGTAGCTACTAGAAGATTCAAAATCGCTCAATTTAGGAACCGAGATGTAAAATCGTGCGGACTAGTTAAACTAAAAATTACGCTCAGGGGAGTTTGAATAAAACAATATGCGTGTCCAGACGATACGCGTATAGATAGTGCAGAGACTATAGCCACCATTAGATTCAAAATCGCTTAATTAGGAAGCGAGATGAAAAATTTTTGGACTACCTCAAGTAAAATTTACGCCTAGGGAGTATCGGAGCAATATTGGTCTTCAATGAAATTAGAAGCAAAATAAGGAGGATTGAGTAGTCGCCGCTGAAGGGGGGGGGGGAGATTTTAAGGAAAACAACGCCAGATCAAAGAATCAAGTATCAGGTTGAAAATTGATTTTTAACATTCTTTAACAAATATTTATAATTTTTTCAATCTTTAATGGAAATAGCTGAAAAAGTAAGACAGCTGAGTAAATCAAGAGACCCACCCCCCTCAGACAACACATTTCTGAAAGTGTCACTAAAAATATTCACGGGCATGCCACAAATACAATTCTCGTGACTTTTAAACAATTAAGAGGTCAAACGCATTGAAATTTATCACAAACAAAGCATAGAACTACCCTAAATCAGAAATGATTTTCTTTCCGAAGGACAGAACCACCCTACATCAGAAATCCCCCCCACCCCCCGACCGGGCGCT
Source organism: Amaurobius ferox (assembly GCA_951213105.1). Classification (NCBI taxonomy): domain Eukaryota; kingdom Metazoa; phylum Arthropoda; class Arachnida; order Araneae; family Amaurobiidae; genus Amaurobius; species Amaurobius ferox. The sequence goes on from OX578140.1 coordinate 129,534,206, forward strand.
TATGCAGCGAAATTAAACTGAGTGCCCCAAACAATGCATTTTTCTACCAAAAACGAAGAACGGAAACCCCAAAAATACCATAAATAACCCCCACTTATTTAATTAAGTAAAAAGCACAAAATATATATCGAAACTATTTTGAATTTCTATTTTCTGTATCTAGTACTACTAAACTATTTCTTCATGAACCAAAACTGAAAAAACTAGGTCAATAGAATCAATAAAATAAATCAGAATTACATAAATACAGTAATTTATTTTCAAATATTTATTTAAACATCCAAATTTATTATTTTAAAAAGAAGCGAGGGAGAAAACACACATTCATCAAGAAAAATTCGAGGCCAAATTAGCGAAACTTAGCCAATTCGAGTTAGTAGTTCACAGCATTCGTTTCATTCTTGGCTTCTTTGGCTGAACGATTCGATGTGAGCCGCGATAACCGGCGCGGCTCTCATCGGATTGGAATATTGCAATGTCTGTTTTTTTAACTGAAATTTCTATTACCATTGTATTAACATACCATTCTTTCTATCAACCAGAGGCCGATAACGAGGCGCGGCTCTCGTTAAAATCCCTCGTCTTTCCCTACAATGCAGTATTTTTCCCTATAAATTTAATATACGTAGTATGAAAAGAGCATAAGAGATTCTTTGAAAGTCAAAGTTTTAGTGCTGCCATCTAGTGATAATTTTATCACTTATTTCCAATAATTCGACTTTTTAGTTGAAATAAATTTCAGATAATTTCCTTAAAAATTGTAATTAACCTATATAACTAAAGGAATTTGAAGTGCTTGATCAAGGGGGTCCGCGCGGCCCCGCGGCGCCCTGAATAGCCGCCCCTGCTGTACATATTGCTTCTTGCACTGATCACATGTTCGTCCTGGGAATGTCTGCAAATATTTCATTCTTGTCTGCAAATATTCATAACTTTGTCAATTGTGGTCCGATTCAGACAAAATAAACTGCATTCTATTAATCTATCAAAACTGTATAATTTGAGAAAAAATATATATAAAATATTTCAAAAACCAAAAATTATCAATACCTTTCCCTTGATAACTTGTGCTATTGTCACACACATAAACCTTTACTCATTAGAAATATGCAAAGGAAGTGATGCTTCACATCACTCTATAATAAGTAACAGAGTTGCTCACTATTTTATTTTATATCTTCAAGAAGAATTTTGAAAATACAATAAAACAGCATTGTTATGTATAGTAACTATGAAAAATGGGATACTTTGAATATCTTATGTTCCAATTTTTTGATCAATGCCATTTAACTTGCAATCTGTAATGGGGATCTATTTGACTGGCTATGAAGTTTTTTCAGACTGAGTAGTGCTGCATAATCTAAATGTAAATTATATAAATATTATTTTTACGCCACACTTCAATAAATTGCAAAGAGGAACTCTAATATGCCAGTTGTGCAGAAAGGGAGACAGAACTTTTTTGATGAATTTGTGAATTTATACATTATTACACACAATTTGTATATGTAAAAATTATGTTAGCTATAAGTATCTCAATTTGTGGATTAAGGTATTTTACATATAATTCCTCAGATTGTATCTTAAAATTTATTTTATATTTTATAGATGCAAAAGTGCTCAATGCAATAAAATGGTCAGACTATCTTACTCCAGCCTTTCGGAACAATCTTGCTGTCGATCCCTCCTTAAATTGGCAATATTTTGGTAGCAGCACTGGATTCTTAAGAACATTTCCAGGTAAAGATATATAAGAAATGTACATGAGTGCTTTTTCATACTAGCAAATATCTATTTTACAAGATTGCAAAATCCTGTGAAAAACTTTCATTAGAAAATTATCTAAAATAGAAATATATTTTGTTGAATATTATTTCTGTTAAACTAATATTGCAGTAAAATATTGTCATTGGTCAATTTTATTCAATTCATAAACTTATAGTGATTATTGAATGATATTTTATAGAAATTAATGAATCAGTGCCCATATGATATATCCTTACCTTTGTTATCAAAATCAGAGACTCTTATGTATTACTGTCAATCATAAGAGTAAGTCAAGTATCACAAGAGTCAATCATAAGAGTTCAAAGAAAGATCTTGACATGTATATTGTCCATTTTCATTAGTCAATTTTAAAATTGGGACCAATGAGAGAGCATAAAAATGAATAGAACATTCTGTTTATATTGCATACCAAAACCTCAACGAAGTTGCTTGTTTATACATTTATCATCATATATACGAGGAACGATAACTGTTTGTTTGTCCCAATGTGTGTTTGCAGAGGGTAATTATCTTTCTGAACCCAAATAACCAAATCCCATTTGGATATTCTGATTGGTCAGTAGAAAATCTAATATCTCGGAAATTCAAATAAGGGGTAATGGTGCAAAGGAAAAATAAAAAAACTCAAAACCACTTGATTTCATTATTGAAATACTTGCACTCTAGTTAGAATTTCAAATTCAATCTTATATAAAATGTTCAATACTTCAAGAAAGTATTTGAATGTTTTGTTCTCACAAGCAGCAGTTTATGTATTGTCAATCTCATGATCAATCTCATCTTCTAAGTCAATTAAACATCTAATATTTAAAAAATTGGAATTAGGGGGATGATAACAAGGAGTATTCAAAAAATGTCAAAATTATTTAGTACTTCTGCACAAACTAGAATCTAGTTTTGGCTTTTTTGATTCGGCTTGGCTTGCAGATCAATAAAACAATTCAAAACTTTGGAAATTAAAATTAGGCGTGATGATGCAGAGGGATTTTCAAAAATCTTACACCTCTGTGCCTCTCAGAGGTAACGAAAATACAATTTGATATATTTTCACTGCCAGTCAGAAAAATTAAACAATTAAATCATTTTATCATGCATGGAAAAAGATTCAATATATTTTGATTTAACATGTTAACAGAATTATAAAATGTGTGCCATTTATCTTTAAACTATTAAAAACGCATTTAAAATATGCCTTATATTTAATTTCAGCCACTACATGGGCCAGAGAAGGCAGAGAAAAACCTGACTTGTATGATTGTCGTACCCGTTCTTGGTAAATATTACACTTGTTTTGCAATTTTTAACTTTTCTAGTTAAACTTGATAAGTAACTTAAATTTTAAATAAGTTACTTGAAATTTCTTTTAAATGATGTTAAAATTTGAAAATAAAAACTTCATTAGAATACATCATATAAAGGTTGAAAATATGTGTCAACCAGTTTCAAAGACAAAAACAGAACCTTCTTCATCAGGATAAATAAGACAGAGCACCAGTACTAACAAAGGCGAGATCATATCTATCATATACAGTAGCACAGTTGAGGGGGATCTGTCCCCACCCTCAGGTGTTCAATTTATTTATTAGAATGCAATTTTTCTTGTGTATTCTTATAATTCTCTTTATTCAATTCATGGATCCCTCCCCTAGAAATAATTCCTGACTGCACTACACTGATCATATGCTAACATTGTTTAAACATTAAATAATGTATATTACTAATCTGCTTTTTTTAACTATTTTTGTACTTTTGTGTGAAAATCTGAAGACTGCATACCTACTTTGCAGAAAAACAAGTGCTGATTTGAGTATCCCTTCACTATGCTTGGATCATAGTCCTGTAGTTTATACTGCTCATTAGCAAAGGGCTAGATGTTCCATAACTAAACACAAAATGTCTATAAAACAAAGTTCTTGAAATTTTTCTTGGCATTTTGAAGCAGCCAAATTAAATTGCAGCATTAATTTGCATACTAAAATTTATATATACTAGCATCACTTGAAATTTTTTTGAAATATTTTTATCATATATCATAACACACATTTCTTTCAGTCAGTAAACTCTTTTGGAAAACAATAATTTTTATTATTATAAGAATTTAAAAACATTTACTACATGAAAAAAATGCTAAAATGAGGTACTATTTTTTAGACTGATATGAGAAAACATGTGTTTACAAAAATATTTTTGATTCGAGAATTAACTAAGGCTCACATTTTTGCCAAGAACTAAATTGTGCAATATCACTTTAAGAAAAGTTGTTCTTTACAAAATACATAAATCATTTTTTAAATAATGTTGACAATTGACCAATTGACTCTTCAAAGGTGAGTGGAAAAGGACACTTCTCAAGTATTCATTTTGATGTATTCACTTAACTATATATGATCATTTCATAAATATCATATTTAAACTCACTATGTATCATATGTTATAGATTTTGTTTATTCTGTTATTTGTATCTTGCTCAATTACTGTCATATGTATTATGAAAATATTAAAGTTTTAAATTTAAGAAATCTAGCTAAACAGCTGAAATTTAAATAAACTAGCCCATTTGCTAAATTCATTTTTATTGAAAAGAAATTTATTTTGAAATAAATTTACAAGAAAAAGTCCCTATTTAACACTAGAGATTATGCTGAGCTCTGCAAGTATTGGCAAATAAGCATATGCAGTATTCCTAGCAACCGGGAAAATGGTCGGGAAAAATCTTAAATATTTGGGAAAAGTCAAGGTACCTCAAATATTTGAGAAAATTTCAAATATTTAAGAAAATTCAAGAAAAATTTCAATTCTTTAAAAAAGGTTTGGAAAGTTAAAATTTGATCTCTATTTCTTAGATTGTTATTATATTTGTCAATAAACAACTCTAGCTATATTTATTTTGTGTGTACTCCATTACATTTTTGGTATGTTTAGCACTGTAATTATTTGTAGTTATTGTGACAGTTTATTTTATTATAATTATTTCCAATCTATTTTAAAACTTCTTGCTGTCAGTCACTCTTGTGATTATTTAATCAAAATCATATACTAAAATTAAAATAATGTTTTAAATTCGATTCAAAAATAATGCTGTGTGGAATGTTGTACCTAATTGATATCATGTATGCTTTTCTGGCCACTGAAATTCTAGAGTTGTGGGTAGAGTTAGTGAAATGAACAAGCAGATTTTTCTGGAAATCCTAATATAGTTTGATAAGGAGAAAGTAGAACTATCATGCATACACACTTTAATAAGAATTACAAGAAGCACTATTGCAATTATCGCTCATTTTGCAAAATGGGTTTGGAATTTTATGAAATGATTTCCTTCGTTACAAAATTTATAAGTTTTTTAAGTGACTTATAAATGATTATCTGTTATTTCTCGACAATCATTTTTTATATTGTAGGTATGTAAAGGCAGCTGCCTCAGCTAAAGATATTGTGGTACTTGTTGATGGTAGTGGATCTATGACAGGAATTAGGAAAGAAATTGCTCGAAATGTGGTTGCTGACATACTTGCAACTTTAACAGAAGATGATTATGTTACAATATTAAGGGTATGTATTTAGTATTATTTAAAAATTTGATGATATTATATAATTATCTAAAAACTTCTAAACACTTGTAGCTTAAAATGCTATTGAACTTATGTTATTCTCACTTTTCATCAGTCACTCACTCCTCAAGCATTGAAAAGTCAAAATAAATGTTTTACCAAATAATCTTCTTCAGAATTATAATTGTTTGTGTTTTTACCTATAATTCTTTATAGTTGATATTTATGTAGTATGTACTATATCATATTTATGTAGTATAATAGTTAGGATTTTAATGATTGAATGATTTCTTGAATTATTTTTTAGGTTATCAAAAATTTGAAGTACAATGCCAATTAATGTTTTTCTCATTTTCTTCCAGTTTTCTGATGACGTTTCTCCTGTTGTGCCATGCTTTGAAAATTCTTTAGTTCAAGCAAATGAAGAAAATACTCGGGTATAAATGAAAATATATAGTTTTTTAAAATATTTTACATTTACTTATTGTTAATTTAATGTACAAGGTATAATACAGTCATACTATGTTTTCTGTTACATTTGAGAGTAATATATGTGTGTTGATAAATGTCAGTGTTTGGTTGATTTTCTAGAAGCTTAGACTACATGTAGGCACTTGCTTTACTAACGTTTTTTTTTTTTTTTTCCAAAAGTAATACAAACTTATCATCCATATCTAAAAATTAAAGCATCTACACTAAAATCTGCTGTTGCAAGTTGCAGCTCAAATTTGAGCATATCGCCATAAATGGAATCAAAAACTGTATGGACAAACACCTGATTCCAAAGAAATAACTTGTGACTTGTAGGTGGGTGGCTCAAAGAGAGCCTAGCACAGTGACCAGTGGTCTATTGTACTGTTTCCAAAGAAATAGATTGAGGCCATTTTGAGGTCACTTTGAAATTTTTTGTCCTATTGATATTAATGAAAAATTATTTTTCAGCACTTTATAACTCTGTAAAAAAATATTTTATGTGTGGTTGAAGAGCTTTTAAATATTTTGAGCTCCTCTTTAAAAAAAAATATGTTACCATGCTGAGAAAATTTAATTTCAAGAAATAATGGCTAAAAATGCTTTTTCAAAATGGCCTCCTTTCTCATGTAACATCGTTGAGCATGGAGTATATATGTATTAGTGCATGTACTAGTGAATTGCACTATAAAATGCATTTTCATGGATTCTTAATTTTAAATTTTTACTTTTTAGAAATGAAAATTAGAATGAATCATGATTATCAATTGAACTTTTATGCAACACATTTATTGCAAAAATTAAGATGTAATTTTATTTAACTTATTAAAAGATGTTATGATTTATTCTTACATTTATTATATTTTTATTTTTATAAACAAAATATGATGATATTTATTACTACCTGAATAATTAGGTCAAAATTGATCGATTGCCAGTTCTTCGCTTTCAGAAAGCAAAACCCTGATTCTATTGTATTGATTGTATGGGACATATTCCATAAATAAACTGGTTTTTAAAATTACTTATTAGACAGTATGCCCATGTGTTTCACTAGTTTTGTTAAGCATACAAAAATAGCCATTTTATTTCAAAGCAAATAACATTATTTGCAAAATGTTAACGTATGTCATTCTTAAGATATTACACTTTTTTTTTTATCTAAAATGAAAAACGTCATTAAAATTTACATATGTTTACTATTATCAAATGAATGTATGATTTGCAAGTATTTTAAACCAAATAAAAAGTACACCCTTATTTATGAGTTATCACAATCTGTTCTTGAGCTATTAGACGTTTTACTTACCACAGAGAGTATAACTCTTGAAATAATTGAGCAATTTTTATAAAATTTGATATGCTTATTTTAATCTGTAATAACAACAATCCTATTGATTTTCAGTAAGGTTCAATTAGAAGCAGAATATAATTTGTGTTATTTTTTCCCCAGAATATTGAAATTTACTAATCTGGAGGGAAAATCGTGTTTTGGACACATCAGAAATTTTCTAGTTATTTTGAAACCTTTGCCTGTATTTAAATTGTTACATATTTTTGCCTCCATTTACAATGATTATGTTTGCATTGAAATTTTCACTAGCAAATTCCAATCCTAATCAAGGTATAACTATAACTTGATTTTAGTAATATCCTTGTAATCAGATACTGTAATTTCTTCTGTAAAGTATTTTAATTACGAATTTTAATCTGAGAAAAGAAAACATTCAATATACATTTAAAAATATTCAAACATTAACATTTTAGATATATGTTATTTTAAAATATATACTGTAATGAGGAATTTTTTTTCTTTTTTTTTCTTTCAAATACTTAACCTGCATTTTTATCAGCAGAATCATTTGGAGATCCTTGATTTTTTTTTTATTTTTTTTTTTTATTTTTTTTTTATTTTTTTGTTTTTTTTGTTTTATTTTAGAGAATCTTAATAAAATTACAAATTTGTTATATTGAGCATCTTCCGCAAATTTACAATTTTATTATTTTTGAGTTTAGACAATCTTCTACAGATATATAAGTATATTCTTAATTTTCATGGACATATGACTTCTGCAGATTCTTTATTTCATTTATGGCAGCACTGGGGATTGAATCTAAGGCCATTGTGCAGTAGGCATACATTATCGAGATGAACAAAAGAATTCTCCAGCTCACGATGCTTAATATTACTTTAGGAATGTGATTCCATAAAACTCCTGTCCTAGCTTTTTAGGGAAGCAATGTTCAAGAAATGTAATACAGATGGTCAGTGATGTACTAATCAAAGATCAAAGGGATAATTTGAACACGCTTCCTAGTGGTACACAAGGTAATCTCATAGTGCGTTATAAAGCATGATAATATATGGTGAATCAACGTCAGAGAATCTCGAATGATCAATTAAACCATTTGTGCTGGTGCCATCTAGTCAAGATTCAGGATATTAAATGCTTCAAAAGTTTTTTATTTTTACATTTTGCACATCGAAAGGGTCACCAATGTAATGTGGTGGTACCTGGGATCAAACCTGGTGCTGCTGTCATGTGATAGGTATACATCATCATAATAAGCAAACAAATTCTCTGCCTAATGATGCTTAAAATTGCCTTAAGATTGTTAATCCACAGAACTCCCCTCCTAGCATTTTAGGAAAGCAATGTTCATGAAATGTAGTACAAGTGGCCAGTGAGTTAGTGGTCAAAGGAATTTCGGGCGCGGTAACCTGGTGGTTTGCGCGCTGGATTTGCACACTGCCACAACTGCCGCCGTGTTCATGTGGAGTACGATCACGTTAAACATGTGGGTCCGTAAATCCTTCCGAGAGGTTGGTGGTATGGGGTAGGAGGGTACGGCCCCTGTGGATGCCTCTCCCACTGGGTTCTGGTCTAAATTGGGTGGCACTTCCCAGCCGTCCAAACAGTTACCTTACACCTTTCTGGTAGGTCGGACGGTCTGGGTCCCAACAACAACACCTTGCACTGGGTCGCCAGGCAGCCACATACTGAGCCACAAGGCATGCTGACATATGGTGAGTTGACTTCAGAGAATTGTGAGCAATTAAGTAACCCATTTGTGCTAATGCCATTTAATTAGAAGTCGGTAAGTTAATCATCAGAAGGTGTTTTTTAAAAGTGTTGTTCAGAAAATATACTGCAAATGGCCAGCCAGATCTTAGAATAATTTGGACAAGCCTTGTAGTGGGTTACAAAACTTATCCAAACTCACTGCACATAATTGAACGTGCAGTGAGTTGGCATTAGAGAATCCTGAACTATCAAGTAACCCGTTTGTGCTTAAGCCATCTAGTGAGGAGTTTGGATATTAAATGCTTCACATTCTAGTTTGAATACACTTAGGGAACATTTTGCAGAGATCCTTGGCTTTATTCACATTTTTCTACAATGAAAATCTCCTAAAGGCCTGCAATTATATTTAAATTTAATACTCTTTCAGAACAGCAACTTTATTATTTTTTATTTAGTGACTCATCAGCACATCAATAGCGTTATTTCTATTTTATTGTGTGTAGAAAATCTTCTAAAAATTAAAAAAAAATTATTGCTTTTCATCCTTGGAAGTGTCTGCTTAAATCTTTGACTATTTCTCTCTTGAAATTAGATAATCCTTTGTAGATTTGCAATGTTATTTTTTATTTTTACTTTCTCTTTAATTTTATTTAACAAATGCCAAGCCATTGACCACTAGGTCATTAGGCCACGAGCTCTCCAATACTTTTCAACAATACAGTCCAAATTATTTAGTGCAGAACACTTGTCCAGATGAGCAGCAGTCATGGGTTGTCCAGAGGTACACAAAACGCAGTCAGGCGAAGTAGTTAAATTAAAACGACTTTCTTTTTAATACATTGCATATAGGGAAAATATTGTATTGTAAGTTAAATATTCAAATAATCTTGTACAACTAATTCAGATTGTTAGCAATAATGTATTTTAATATTGTATGTAGTAAGTTGTGCTATAATCAAATTTGTTTTGCATGATTATTAATTTGAATTTTAATAGGAATTTATGAGACATATGAAAAAGATTAAGACAGAAAACATTGCAAATTTTACTTTAAGTCTAATTACAGCATTTGAATTACTACAAAAGGTAACTTAATAATTTTATTACCTTTATAAATTTATTAAGTAATAATTTTACTTAAAATGTTTTATTTACAAATAGTTTAAATTTTATATTATTTTGCTTATTTTCACGTAAATATAAATATTTAAATTTAAACTGTTTTCATTTATCTTCACATAAGTATAAACATTTAAATTTTAGGTATAATATTTCAATTACTTTTAAATAAATCATTTTTTTAAATGTAAATGCATTTATTTTGAAATATTCTAAACAGACAAAATATAAATAGAAATTTCTGTAGTTATTTATATAATATTTTTTAATGTTTATGAATTTGCTATTTAAATATTTGATTTTATTTTAAAAAGATATATAATTTTCAAATGGTATTTTAGTAAAATTGAGAATTTTCAGGGTTAATTGGATCTGCCAGCAATGATTTATTTTGCTAACATCAGCTACAGTCACTACCCTCTTTATTTTCAAACAATAATATCCATTATTTAATTTTTTTTCTAGTTGAAAAGATAGTACTGTCATCAAACAGTATGAAAAATAAATATTTTGAATCTTCTTCGAAATGAGAATAATTGAATTAAGAAATGCAGTGTATAATTATATAGTCATCATTATTAATGTACAATAAAGTGTTAATGTTCTTAAATCTAATTTTATGTTTATTTTCTTATATTAAAGTATGAAGAATGTATTCTTTCCAAAGCAAGTATCGTGTTATTTAGAATGAGTTAAGAAGGTTGTCTCGAAATGTATATTTTTATCAGAATATCAAATTGAAAACTTTAGGACTAGTTATACTGCACTGTTTACCTATACATAGAATATAAAAATTTTAAAAAATAATCCACATAAGTAAATTATCACTTTTGAAACAGAGTAACATGAGCATTATGAAATCATGGAGATTTCTATTAAGTATAAAATCCATTTGTGTCATAATACACATGCATCTGTTTGACATGTGGATTTAAACAATATGAAATATTATATATGTAATTGTCAAATAGAGCAATTCACCATAGATATTTCATTTTCCTGGCTTTAATTGTGTGATGTATTTTAACATTTTCTTAGTATCTTTTCATGTTTTAATATGTATTATTACATGTTTGACTATTTTAACAATTTGCAGTACAATCGCTCTGGACTTGGGACACAGTGCAATCAAGCAATCATGATCATAACTGATGGAGCACCTAACACATTTGATGACATCTTCAGACGATATAACTATCCTAATATTCCAGTATGCCCATTTGTATTCTGTTACATATTGCCATTTTCTTTACAATTGGAATTATATGTATTTAATACTTTTAGGATGTGAAATTATTAATTGAAACAGAAAGTATTCAGATAATTCCTTTTTTCTCTGATTTTGTATCGAGAAGACTTATGCGATTTCACAATTTTATAACTATAATTTTTGGTGAAAAACTTTGTTTAAAAATTAATTCTTTGTTGAGTGCAGCATTTATGCCACCTGTAGCTAAAATTCTGTTTTTATATTGATGTTTATATAGCTAGTTGCAGCAGTTTAAATCACTTCAATTGCCACTACTATTGTTAATTTTTGACAGTATTTACAGATACAAATTTTCAAATAAATGACTGATTTTAAGTATTCATAATTTTTTAATGCAATTTACATTCTCTAAACTATTAAATAAAACATAAACTTAACTTCAAAAGCTAAATATAACTAATTTATTATAATTAATAGAATGCAAAGCATGACTATTCAGCTCAAATATTTGTCTTTATTGTAAGAATTGTGACTTTGAAACGCATACTCCAATTAACACCAAACTTTACAAATCAACTTATTTGAACAAAATCTTTGTTGGTATCAATTTCCAATATGATCAGATGAAAAAAATGTTACAGGGAATAGCACTTAATAATCTGCAAAGAGAAGATGTGATTATTTTTTTCATTTTGTTAGATAATAAACACAGATGAAATTTATTGTTATATTTTATTTTGATGTTTGTGAGTATCACTATTTAGTTCAAGTATTTGGTTTATTTGCACAGGCTCTAACTTTTAAATGCAGACTCCAATTAACTCCAAACTTTGCAGTTTGATTAATAAAGTTCTGATTCATAAATAATTTTTTCCATTTCATTAAATTATAATAAATATTCGTTTGTTTTTTAATATTTAAAAAAAAACATTTTTAAGAAGCCAAAAAAAAATAATGTATATAATATGAACAAATACATATACCTAGTTTAATCTTGCATAATAAAAGATGTCTGTCTGTGTCTTCTGTAGTGGCCTAAGCTTCAGATGGCTATGAAATTCAGTACAGAGTTAACTGAGCTCTTGATAGAACAGAACCTTGTTGAGATATTTTAAATTCAAATTAATCGATGATCGGGTGAGAATTATCAAAAAAATTCTATATTGAAACACAGAGAAAGGGTCTATATCATATTTCGTAAATTTTAGAATGTTCTAAGAATAGTTTACTGTGTATGAGTTATTGTACAGAAATATAGCATCAAGGATGAGGTTAGGTGGGTAGCAGAGACAATTTTTTATTGTTAAAGTGGGTTGTGAAGGCATTTTGTAGTGCTGTAATGAACTGTAATGAAAAATGTTTAAAAGCCACTAATCCAGAGAAGCATCTTGATCACATTTTGCATGCAAAAGGTGTTTTAAATTGTAAACTTTGAATTATAAGTCAATCTTATGCAAAGTTTCAGGTTCAGCAAGGTCACAAATTATGTAGCAAATTTTCAAGTTTCCAGCATTATTACTGTTGTTTTACTAGTTAGCTTTGTAGTGTTATCCTTATTGTAATCTTTATGTTATGAATTATTTGTGAACTAACATTTATTTTGCATATATTAGTTTGTGCACAAAAAACTGTAATAATAGTTTTATATTTAATACCCAATTAAGGTCAGAGTTTTCACATACTTGATTGGAAAAGAAGTTACAGAATCTCATGAAGTCACGTGGATGGCATGCCAAAATAAGGGTAATATTTCAAATTGCTCCACTTAACTTTTAATTAAGAAAACTTGCAATCAAAATTTATGTGAATTCATATTTCTGTTCACTTTTTTCTATATCTGTATTTGTTCTGTATACCTGTGCAATATTAAAAGAAAAAGAAAAGCTTTTATTGAAGTTCCCAATAGCATAGACATCTAAAATTTATCCATATTACAATGCCATTGATGCAAAATACATCCATTTACAAAACTATACATCTAATAGATAGTAATGTAATCTAGATCACTTAAAGTTAAATTTTATTTTAAATAATATATCCTAGTAAATATTGATCTTAGCATTGGATTCTCTATAAGTAGTTCTAATCCTCATACAGATATCTTAGTAAATTAAAATAACTTTATTTGATCTAAAAAGGCATAAAAAATGTTTTAAAAAAATCAAGTTAAATTAATATTTTCACTCAAGATATGTCAAGTATAGTATAGTGCTTAAAGAAGTATGTTTCTTTCCCAAACAAGACATCACAAGTTTGAATCCAGGGAAATAATACTCCCCCCCCCCCCCTAAAAAAAATGAATAATTCTGATTTAATGAAATCCTTTATTCTTTTTGAATTTTATTATTTTTTTACACTCTCAAGTGTTTTAGAAAATGTCCTGTTTATATGGAAATAATTGAAATAGATGATTTATATTAAAATAGATAAACGTTTAGTTCAGATATAAATGTTACTGTGTCGAAAGCCCAGACCAACCGACTCGTCCGAAGACTTAGAGTAACTGATTGGGTGGCCGGAAAAAAAAAAATGTTACTGTGTGAAAAACCTCAGACCTGTAAGTTTGGTAGATATCATTCGGCATCGTGCACAGACAAACAGACTGACAAATTCTTCTATTTATTATTATAGATTATGATGTGTCAAATGTGCCTGGTCATTGAATTAATAAAAAGTAATTCAGAAATATTCTTTAAAATAACATACAACATAAGATTCATTAAATTTCTTTTTCTTTTAGGGTATTATACTCATATGGCTACACTACCTGAAGTCCGAGATAAAGTTCAGGTTGGAATTTTTTATTATTTTTCATAGACTTTTCTGTTGTTAATGGATTGAACAAAATCCATGAGAATAGTGTATACAAATTTATTGCATACGATTACATATGAAAAGTGAACATATTTTACAATAATTAATAATTTTTTTAATTTTATGTGGTTTTTTGATAAATTTATTTTTAAAAATGTGCAATATCTTGAGAACGGTTTGTGCTAGCATACTAAAGTTTGTGTCAATCATTTTCTAATAAAAAATTACATGAGAAATGATTATTTACCTAACATTGTTGAAGGTTCTGACTTTTGATGATTTTTCCAAAATTTCATTCAAAAATTTGGGGGGGTTCCAAATATTCGATTGCATTTAAAATCAATAGGCCTCCAGTATTCACTAATTGTAATTTTTGTACTAAATTTTGCTCAAAATGCTCAATTTGTTCAGGAGATATTGGTTCCACAGACTCACCAACACACACAATACACACACAATACTTCCCTATACATTATACTATGTATGTGTCACAGTGAAATCAGATTTCACTGGACATATTTGTATATTTGTATGTACTTTACTTGTGGTGTGTGATGAAATCATGTGCGAAATGGAAGCTTAAAATGGAAGCTTATTCTGTGCACTTTTTCGAAAAAGAAAGAAATAAGAATTGGACCATAGCAACAAGATCACTGGAATAAAAGAAAACATTTCCCACGAGAACCTGAGTCAATGCAAGAAAATTCTATTGCAACTGTACGGGTGTCAAAAAAAGATGCTCAAAAGATATCAGATGCTTGTATACTGCCATAACACCATACAAAGGCAACACAAAGATGTCGTGTTCACTGGTACAAGAATACAAAGAACGAGATTCCAATAGCAGTGAAACTGCCAATTTAAGGCAATTTCAGATGCCATTTTGAGATATTTATGGTTGTTACAAATGCCCACTTACTTGAATTCTATATAGCAAAGGCATGGCAGTGGAGAAGAATACCTCACAAGCTTTCTTTTTCTTTTTTCTTGATTTCCCAGGACCTCACAGGCACCCGTTGGACATGTGATTTCGAAGGTGCAGGCACAATGTTACAATGGACAAGTTGGAGCCTTGGCATGCCTTTATCCTTGCATGGTTAGTTACATGGCACAAGGTACGTACTATAACTATTGAGAGATGACCACGATTCTTCGGGTGGTGAAGACATGCTGTCCTTGCCATCCTGATTTTCTCGATATGTACTATTTTGCTACATTCAATCTTTTATTCCGGAGGAAGACTGTCGCACTAAACCTGAGCACCGCTCGAGATGGATCGACGCAACTTATATGTATTTTTGCAACTAAGCAGTTGGGACAAATCTAATATGAACAAGAACTGCCCCTTATTCCAAGAATGCATTTTCTAAAAGACGTATATGTACTGATCTGACAAAGAACTCTTAAATGATTGTGAACCGACAAATTGATTTTACGCAAACTAACTCAATGTCCGGAGAAGGAAATAGAACACCAAGAGTTGCCGGATGTCTAGCCCATAGTTTCATGAAGTAATGAGAAAGACGATGCATCCAATAATTCATGATTACGAAAAGTGTCTTTTATAATTCATAAGGATGAGAAATGGCTCTCATAATTCATAATTATGAGGAATGGCTTTTTGAGAATCCTTAATATTTCAACATGGAATTAAATAAATTTCGGACATGCTGAAGGAAGAAAGGAACCACTGACTGTACCTATTTTTCGGAAAGATCCGACGATGATATAGAATGCAATAGATTTTCTAAAAGAATAGCTATCTCCTTGAACTAGTTAGAGGAAGTTGTGGTACTAAAATGAAAAGGGACTTAAAGAGTCACAGTGAACATTTATAAAAGGTTCTATCAGCGATAGAGTGAATGACATCTGCCAGACAGCAAAGTGGTGAGTTGCCAAATTTATACATGTCTATTTGATACAGGATTATGATAGTAAGAGAATGTACATGTTTTAAAATTATTCAAAATTTATGTTTAATCTAAAATTAACTGGTCCACAATCTAAGAAGGAATTAACTCAAAATAAGAATGATTTTAATTGATAATAATTATGAGTATGACTGTATATATATATATATATATATATATATATATATATATATATATAACATTGAAGTTGAGATTTATTTAAAATTGATAGAGATTGATGAAATTTTAATGATAACAGATAATGATATTAAATTTGAATCAAAAGCTTGTTGAGCAAAATGTGAATAATGAAAATGTATTTTTAAAATGGATACTGTTACCAAAAGTTTGAGATATATGAATGAGATAGAATTTAACTTGTTGCAACAATTATGATATTACTTATTTAATCAAGAAATTCACATTAATAATAATTATAATAAATTGTGTTGTTTAAATTTACATTTGGAATGTTATTTTGTACGGCCTAAATTGAATTAATAACTTAGTATTTTCTCACGATATAACCAGAAGTTCTAGTTATGCACACTATTTGTGATTAAAATTATATGGTAGGTTAAGCAGAATGTCTTAATTGATATCTTTAATCAAAAGTCGAGGCTAATTCTTGAGTTAGTCTCAGTCCATATTTAGAATCATTTTGTAAGCTTTAATATTAAGATCTCCACATCCCGATTAACTTCCTAAGATATGGGGGATTTATTTACATTACGTACATTTATATAATACAAAAGAGAATGAAGAAAGAACAACAATGTATCAAAATTTCGCCCGGGGGGAATTGTGACCCCCACTTCCCGGTTAAGCCAGCTTAATGTCATGACGACACTCCCGGAAGCGGATACAATGTCGCAAACCAAGTACATTATACTAAAACTTTAAATGTAAAAAAGTTGAAAGACCTATACTGACTATACCACAAAAACTGTATCATCAAGATTCACTACATCCAAACAGAAACACAAAAGACATTTTAAAAAGCTAATATTTAACACTAATATATAAGAAGACAAACAAACCTTGCATACAAGCTTCCAAAAAGTAATTGACTCATCCTGTGTAAATAGAACCTTTAAACTGTTAAACTATGACGTCCGTATTAGCATCGTATCTGCTGTTCAAACTGTAAGTGTACCTCTATATAAATATAAGTTGTAACTTTCCGTTACGGTTATGTTGAAAAATTTACATATAATGTTACTTAGAAAACGCAATGGGTTAGCTTTTGCAATTGCCTCATTCAAATAGCACAGATCGATAAAATTATATTAAAAATGAGTAAAATATAAAATAAAACTCTTAATATAAATCATTAATATTAAAATAATATAAAATCTTGCATATTTGCTGTGTAGTGTTTGGTTCAGTACGAATGTTAGTTTCCTTTAAAAAAATTATATATATATATATATATATATATATATATATATATATATATATATATATATATATATTGAAAACATGTTTAAAATAAAATGTTTTCAATATATTGAAAATGTTCAATATCTCAAAAATGGAATATATTAGCATCATATAAATGATGCTATTCAGTTTTAGATTTAAAAAAATCTGTTGTCTGATGCATGCCTTCCCATATATATCAATACATTTTATTATTAAATATATTTTATTATTTAACTCATGAATGATGTGTTTCTGTCTGTTCCAACTTCTTTGATGGCATTTCAACATACTTTCCTATGTCCTAGAGAACTGACATTTGGTACACAGCGTAGTCTAGTAGAACATTTTAATCTATTAACGTTTGTCACATTGTTAAAAGAATAGAACCGGTATTTTTTTTCTATGAAATGGCCTGCAAAAATTCCATTAATGTAAAATAATTAAAAAGAGACTTGAGGGGTTGTACCGAAGATACGTCCGCAATGTAGAATAAGTCTTATCACATGGGTGTTTGTAAATGAAGCAACTGTTTACATAAACATTTCATTTATTTCTACAAACTGCCAACAGTGGTCTAATAAGTTATAAAGTTATCTATTATGAAATGTTAATTAAGCACCAGAATTAAAGAAATAAAATTTAGCAATTTGATTATTGCTTGATAATTTTTATCTTATTTCGCGTTCGATCGCATTTATCTCTTGAGCATGCCACCTCTCACAACACGCATACTTCCTCGGCCTAATACTTGGTACCACTGCCGTCCCCCTCCGACTATTACATGCCAAGCTACAATCCTTCAAAATCTGTGATATATATATATAAATTGAAAGATTTTAATCAAAAACTATGCATAAACTACTGTATGTACAATATATATATATATATATATATAATAAAAATAATTTGAAAATCCAGTGAAAGAATAGAGGGAAAATGAAATATATATATATATAACACTGTCAAGTTTAACTGTATAAATTAAGCTCAATGCCTTGTGTACTTTGCAGTAGAACTAAATTTTTTTTTTTATTTAGAGTTCTCATTTTTCAGATATTTCTTATGATTTGCATCCATTGAAGCTGTTATGAATAAAATCTTTTAGCCAAAAATCAAAGTTTCTATATTCATTTGTTTTTAGAAAACAATTACAAAAATTAAAGCTTTCTTATAACTAGATATGGCTGAAAATCAATAGGATTTTATTGATACCGATTTGGTATGCTTCTATTATGTAACTCGCTTCATTATTTCGAGATATTTATCTCTACCTGAAGGAAAGTAAAATTTTCTAATATCTCTTAAACGACTAATGATAACTACTAAAAACAACAATGTTGTCTATTTCTTTCCAGTTACCAGTACCTACAAATCATTTATTCCTTTAACAATAGTGAGTAAATGCAAAAAAAGTCTATTTTAAATCAAAAACGTGCAATACCTCAAAACACACATTTTATTGGGCTGTAAATAGTGTAATTTAAAAAATGAAATATTACATATTAAATTAATAATTTTGTAACAAATTAAAATATAATTATTTAAAAAAAATTTTTTTTAATTATCAAAATAAGAAAATTTGAAGATCCTGGCCTTCGAGAAAATTAAGAAGCTGTCAGTTATTGATTGTATACCAAATATATTTTGATTTGCTTAATTTGTTTGATAAGTAAAATTTTTAATGAAAACTTCTAAACAATGGTATTTATTTATTCCCTGTTAAAAGTAATTGCAAAATGTGTAATAACTTAATAATATTGATTGTATTATTATTTTTATTATTTTTTCTGTTTCAAATAAAAAATGCAAAATATCTCGAAAACGATGAGTATTAGCGTCTTATATAAATGATAATATTCGCTTTTAAGTGAAAATTGAATTAAATGTTTATTTTTGTAACATTTTCAAACATAATGCTTTTCATGCTCATCTTATTTTTTATTTTAAATGTTCGAAAAATTAATGGCTTTCTTCTGTCCCATTCACCCACCCGAAAATTAATGAATCGCTGATATTTATTGATTGAAGAAGTATTACCGAATTGTGTCCTATTTTATTGATTTGTTATAGAGATATCATTGCCAAAAACTCGGTGTTTCTTTCAGAAATACATTTGGGGGGGGCGAAACCCCTTCCCTAAACATCCTCCTTCCCCCCTTCTCCCGAGATACATTTTATGTTACCGGACCAAATTCTAATAAATTCAAAAACTCACAAAATACTTTTTGTGAATTTAACCTAGTTTCCACTTCTTAGTGGCAGCATTTGAATTATTTTTATAATTTTATTTCATGATTGACTATTTTCAGAATGAACTTTTTTTTTTCCAATGGCCAGGCATTGATTTTTCATCATTCGCCTATACACCGGCCAGAACCTTGAACCTGTTAGCCGTCACATGACGTTGCCGCACACCAGTGGGGATCGGAACGCATTGTGCTCAACGACACAACATCCATGCCTGAAGGTGGGACTCGAACCCACAACACAGCAGTCGAACGATCACTTGGAAACGCTTGCCTCGACCGTTCGACCACCGCATGGGCATTTTATAGTTATAATTCAATTTACACTATTTTAAAATTTTTCATCTTCTTGTTTAGCCGGAGCAAGTTTTTCTCATAATGTTTGAATACGTATTTGTTATACATATTCATTACTTTCGTATATATATTCATTACTTTCGTTAACCGAAGTTACTGTTTTTGTAAAGTGGTCATAAAATAACTTCCCCTATTTATGAGCCTCTAGAGACCAAACGACGGTACCTAGAGATGTAGAAGTAAAGTATTGGTATAGTAAAGTTACCATGTGTTACCTGATGAAATTCAGGATAACACCCCTAGCAGTAAAATTAAGAAGTTAGCATTTCTATCTTGGAAACTATAAGAGATACAGAAAAAGCAAAACAATTAGAAAGTTGTAAATCTTCACCAAATTAGTAGGAATCATCTTATTACAAAAGAACTATTTACATTGCATGCGCTTTAATGTAAAGTATATTTAATATGTCCACTGTCTACCCCAGTACATGTTTGTATTGCAAGAAGTAACTTCCTATTGTACGTTCGCCTGCATTATGTATGAATGTGGAGTAGTAGAAAATTGTAAAGCATACAGCTGTGTAGCTTCCACAACATTTCATCTGAATTCTCCATATAACAATATCATCTTGCTATAATCTTCATGTGAATAGCCTGTTCTGACTTGAAAGACTGAAAAAGAGAAGACTGGAAAATGGTCTTTCTTACTACAAATTTCTAAATGCCTTTTTTCTGTATCTTTCATAATTTCCGAAATAAGAGTGCTAACTTCACAATTTTGCCACTAGGAGCACTTCTGTCAGCCTCATTTGGTAGAGCATAGTCACTTTACTATCGGGATACCTTACTTCCATAGTTCTAGCTGAAACTATTGCTGTCTCTAGAGACTTGTAAATAGGGGAAGTTATTTTATGACAACCCTTTATATATATATATATATATATATATATATATATAGTGCACCTGTAGTCGATGAATACTACACATTAATATCAGCTTTCACTAGTTAATGGGTTAATGGATGATTATATCCAAAGTGACTGGTGAAGGTTAGAAATGTAGCCCTAAATTTTTTTTAATAATGGATCAATGAAAAGCAATGAAAAGTATATATTGTAATAATTTTATTTTACTTATATTACCCAATACTTACAACTCATCCCTTGTCAAATGTAAAGGTAATTTTGTGATTAATAATATGTTTAAATTGCTGATTGATCTATTAACTCCAAATGCCAATGGTCACATATTTTAAAGCTCTGTCCTGATATTTCAAACCAACATACTAAACATTACGATACAAAAAGGCGGTGTAACTCAGTGATGTGTAATAGAATATGTTTTGATCAACAAGAAACATGTTCAAAGCTTCTTCACCTGGCATAACATAATATGGCAATAGCAGTATAATTTGGCAATGAATTTGAGACAGAAATGCACATAAAACTGAAAGTGAGAAAAAAAAAGAAGTGAAAAACCCCAAAAAATATTTCTGTGACCATGGACTTTCTCAAGGGCCATCCCTGGCTCGAAAATACTAAATGGAGTTGTGCTTTAGCCCTTGTATAGCCCTATTACATAATATGAATGCACCCTCTTATGATATTTTATATATACAGTTAAATCCGTGTAATCCGAACTAATTTTGATCAGGTTTGTTTGGATTAGCAAGTTGTTCAGATTAAGCGAGACGTTGAGATTTTTCAAAATAAAAACCATATCAAGTATTTGCTTCTTATGGTGATGTTAACTCATACATCTCTTTCTATTGCTCAGCCATTTTTGCCAAAATTAACTTTTACGAGCATCTCATCACGTGACCAAAAAGTCACATGTCGGTGTAGAACATATTGACACTTTCTTGAAGTTACTCAGCGGTTATGGGCTACTCATATGTTAATGGACTACTCAGATTTATAATGGGCTACTCAGAGCTAATTGCTACTCAGAAACTAATGGGCTTCCAGAAAAAGCCTTATTGGTTATTGACAATACTTCATCGCATCCTCTTGAATCCGAACATACCAGTGGTAGCAACAAAATAGTGTTTCTGCCTCCAAATGTGACCCCCCTTACTTCAACCTATAGTCCAGGGAATTCTATAGCGTATGGAAACTCTCTACAGAAAAAATTCTTCTACGATCTAACAGAACAGAATGGGTAACTTCGGACAAAATGTTCATGGTAATCAAAGCTATATTAACAGTGACATTGTGGTGTCTTTAGAGACCAGAGAAAATCAATGTGAATCTGATGAAAGTGGTATTGATGATCCAGGGGCAGTGATGTTTTCTGCAGAATTAGTAAATGAGTAGTCACTCTGGAAATTGCTCTAAAATATGTGAAGTAACACAGCAAAGCCCACATTCAGTGATATCATGTTTATGGCGTGCGGGCGTGACATGGCAGTTTCATCCCAGATTTCTACCAATCATCAGAAAAAAATTATAGGGTATTTTAGTAAAATAAATAATTCCAGTAATATGTAAGTAAATAAAAAAATATTTTTAGCTGGTATTTCATAAAATAAATAATTCCAGTAATATGTAAGTAAATAAAAAAATATTTTTAGCTGGTATTTTGTTATCTTTTTATTTTCCTTTACACTTTTTCTATGTTATTCTATGTTATCTTTTTTATTCACTATAAATACATTGAATCTTGAAAATCCACAGAAAAAATACTATAAACTCCATAACTGATGATTGATTCAAAATATTCTTGCATCTCTGGATATCTGAAAAAAAAAAGCCCTCCCCCCTGCTGAACTATTTCAATTATCCAAAATTTTGGGTCACCGGAGTTCAGACTAGATTTGGTTTTACTGCAGTTTTACAATTAATAATATTTGAATATTCAGTTTACTTTGTTTGTTTTTACTGTATAATTAATTAAAGTTTGTGTTGCAGAAATATGTTCCTGTTATGAGTAGACCTGTTGTGCTCTCTGGTACCAGACCATTTGTATGGACATCTGTATATGCTGATGTTCCTGTGAGTATATAATAAGATACATATAGATTTATTCTACAGCTTTCATGACTAAACTTATTATTTTAAAATCATTAAGATTTTATAAAATAACAAACCATCTAACACCTCCCAGATTGTTATCAATATTTATAGCTCTGAAACAGTATAAGGGATTAGAGAATTCCTTTGAGCTTTATTTATAGATATTTTAATTATTTGTCTTTCATTATATTTAATTAATAGTCTTAGAATCTGCAGATAGGAGTGTTCTTTCCAAAGTTTAAAATTGTGCTTCTTTTACAGCAACCAACATTAGTGAATTCGTTGTTAATACTTGTTTTTTATCACCTAATAGCCCATAACTGCACCAGTCAGAAAGTTGCCAATTTCTGTTCGGAATGTGCAATTTAATTTGCACAATTATTCTTATATAGTCATATAAAATCCAATCCGTACTTTAGTCTGCATAGCAGAAGAAATTGTGTAAAACCTAGAAAGTAAAAACTGTCAAATCATTTATTGTTTCAACGTGTATATACAACACACTGTTTTTTAATAAATCAATGATTAAAATTCTTGTGATTTAAAATAGAGTTAAATTCAGTTAAAATATAATTGAAATCTTAAACTAAATTATGTAATATTTTTTAAATGAGCTAAAGTAAAATTTTTATTGATTATTGAAGTATCTTTTACTTTCCCTTCAATGCATGGTAATGTATAGGAAATGTATTGGAATCATACCGAAAATCACAACTCGAGTTTTCGTTGGATCTACATGTTTCGAGACCTCTAGAATATGAAAAACTATTTTTAACATGACGTCTGTGTGTGTGTCTGTTTGTTTGTGCAATGTATGTATCCACTCTAACTCAAAAACTAATGCACCGAATTTCATAAAATTTGGTAAGTAAGTCACTTGGGTGTGACCCTGGTGCTGATTAATTTTCAGTATATCGGGATAAAAGAACCCGCCTTTTTGTGTGAAATGGCCCATAAAAATTGCCTGTATGCATTCTAGCTGAAAACTAATGGACCGAATTTCACAAAATTCGGTAGATAAGTCACTTGTGGGTTACCCTGGTGCTGATTAGATTTTAGTACAATTCGGAAAAAAATAACCGGCCTTTTTTTGCAAAATGGCCCACAAAAATCATCAAAATCTAAAATATAAAACTATTTATGCTCAAATATATACATTGAATGCTTGTTTTATATGTAATTCTTAACGAAGAAAAGAATAAGACCAACCCCATTACACTAGGACTAGCCGTTCTCAAAATATTTAAGTTTTTCATATTTTCTCTACACCACCTTTGAAAATAAGTCCAGTTACCAAATGTGAACAAAAATTGAATTAAAAGTGAATTAAATTTAATTAAAATAAAGAGAATGTGGATATAAGTCTGCTGGGAAAGTCATGTGCTGCCCACATCAGATTTTTTTATTTCTTGACTTATTTTAAGAAAGGGAAGTAATTATAGATTTTTTAAATATATATATATATACAAACAAAATTAACTATACAATACAAACAAGACTAATTTTATTGAATTATCCTAACTGATAAAATCGTATCTACTAGGTACCAAACACCATTTAAATTAAACATAATTTATGTTTAACATGCATAATTTGTTTCAGTATTATTTTACCTACTCGCTACGCCTGCCAACCCCATAACTCACTTCACCTCCAACTCACTGACGCTCGCTGAGCTCTCTTCATGAGCACTTTAGGGCTACCTGTAATGCAGGCGTAATATTCTCGTTGGACTCCGTCCCCTGCTTGCTATGCTCGCCAACCCCTGTAATTCGCTTTGCAAGTCAGGAGGCTTCGCATCCAACTCACTAATGCCCTTCTGAGCTCGCTTCGCGATAATTTTAGTGCCACCTGCTACATACTGAAAGAATGTAAACAAACATTCATGATTCATCATTCCCCTGAATGATGTTCAGAAACACAGTTTTATTTTTGAATCACTTACTTCATTCTCGGGAGTGACTCACAACGGTCTTTCAGCAGAAGTCTTCATGCAAATTGAATATCCGATGCATACACAAACTCATTTGCATATTTAAGGACAGACCCCAGACATTGTAGTATTCCGGTAGGTACCCATCCCCGTATATATAAGGAGTTCACTTTGAAAACATCTTTAGATCTATAGATATTAGATCTTTAAGGTAGATCATAAGGAGATCACGCGATCTGGTTATAGTATGACTGTCTTCAAATAGAACGTCTTAATAAATAGACAGTTTTGATGTTGAAGGATATTCAGATATGTTAATCTGTGATTGGCGGTTTTTGTCACAAAGTTATACACCGGTGATTTATGCTTTTAATCTTAAGCATGTGTACGACCGTTCATAAGTTCAAAGTATCCAGCCATAATGTGTCAGAAAGTGATATGTCCGTGTTCCAGTATATGACCTACACAAGATAGAAGCCAAACGACGTATAATGGTAAATTTGTCGCTACTGATGTTTCCAATGCAAACTTCTTATTTTCTTCGACTCTAAAGCGAATCTGTACATATGTTACACTGCATATGTTTAAAGCAGCAATTAACAAGATTATGCATTTTAAATAAACGCAGACTTTGTTCATAAATTTGACTCTTGAACTTCCTTCCTTTGATACTACACAACTCTGCTCATGACTTGAAATATCTTCAACTTAAGTCATACAGTATGCAAGCGTAATGGGCCCATTGCATATATATTTAAACAAGGTTCTAGCAGTAAGTATGGGTGGGGCCATTGTGAAATGTAACACCATATATCACTTCCTTTACGCTACATCCTTTTTTCTTTTTTTACATTCCAATATTGCTGGATATAATTTTTTAAACAATTTGAAGTTATTTGATGTATTTAAAAAAGACGATTTTCATTAGTTTGCTATTTATGTGTTCTAAAACACTGAGATTCAATTTTTTTGTCTTCATCGTATTTTGGATGGAAACATTTCTATGTAAGTATGTAAGTAAAGCATCCTTTTGTATTTACATATCTGTAATTATCGAAACTCATTCAAACTACGATTATTTGAGTACATAATTTTTGAAATATTTCAACGAGCTGGGTATTTTTATTTGGATTAGGTGGATTTTAAAGCATCTGATTCATTGTAAATTTGTCTTGCTCGCATTTTTAAAATCATTTTAATCATCAGTATTATTTTGTGTTAAATTCAAGTTCCACTTGCTTTCAAGTTTTCAACAACATATTTAAAGCTTGCAAACATGAATTTTAACTGTTTTTATTCTGTTTTTAATGTTTTCTTGCTACAATTACAAATAACAATTAGTAAATAGTATTGCAGGATTCATGTATGTAGTTAAATGTGTCACAACTACGTAATATAGCACCGACTGTATTTTATAAACAATGGACCCCGCTATGACCCCTTAATCTATTGCTGTTGCTTGTAGTACACTCCAAAATATTTAATATAATATACCATTAAAGCATTGGTAAATATACCGCTTAAAGCATTGGTAATCTGAAATACTTCGTAGGAATGCTGTTGTGAATCTGAGATTTGATTTAGACTTTTATGTCAACTTTTTATGTTCATAGATGCAGTTATCTTATCTGCAATGAGAGCCTGATTCAAACATTGGGAATATCTTCCATAGGTGAAGTTCTCTCAAGAGTTTAATCTTTAATAAATTAGAAGCCAGCTGCATGGTAGCACTTAATATATCAGTCCCTATAGAAGTTCACATTATTGTGGCATATAGCAAGTTTTCTTGCTGCCAT
Source organism: Amaurobius ferox (assembly GCA_951213105.1). Taxonomy (NCBI): domain Eukaryota; kingdom Metazoa; phylum Arthropoda; class Arachnida; order Araneae; family Amaurobiidae; genus Amaurobius; species Amaurobius ferox. The sequence continues at coordinate 129,560,803 of OX578140.1, forward strand.
TGCAGGTATTAACTATTCCATGTTGATAACATGTTTTTTTAAAATAAAATAAAAATATTCCTTACTTCATATTATGTTATATGAATGAGTACTTAGAATATTAACAATATTGTACACAAATATTTTTTAGGAAATTAGTTAAAAACTGTGATTTGTGTACAGGGATAAATAACTAAGGCGTGTAAATCCATGAAAGTAAGAAAGTCAAATGTTTTTTCAAAACTACACAAAAAATGTACATGCATGATGATTTAAAAAAAATTATATGCATCTTGAGATTGTTATTTAAAATAATCATATCAATTTCATACCAAATCTTTTCAGACATAGTTAGAGATGTGTGTCGGTAAATTTTCCATTTTTATTTCATTTTAATAGATTTGAAAATTAACTCTTTTTACACTGCTGCTTTTTGAAAAGCAAGTAACTTTGCAAGTCTTTGATTATATAGTTTTCTAATTTTGAGGAGTGCGGGAGCGGATAAAATAATTTGGGGAGACAGAAAACCGGGGTCCAAAATTTACAATTATAAAGTTTCATGATATATATTTTAGCTAGGTTACATTTAAGACTTAAATTCGAACTAAAATGAGGTAAGAAATGAAAAAAATTAATTTGAAACAAAATATTGAGCAATAAATATATTTTTTTCCAAAGGCATTATACAGACTATACAGTACGTGAAAAACATTTAAATTAATTTATATATTATAAGGTAAACTTCGATAAACAGAAATCTGCATACAAAAGCATTTAGTCTATTACAATAAATATATCTTAGTATAGCTGAATGGACCTGAACATAACCACTGACAGGAATTTTAAGCCCCCTACGCAACAAATGTGTACCCCTCCCTATTTTACAAATTATTGATCTATTTTCATAAACTGTCTAGGCGACACGGGGTCTGGGTGGCCGAACAGTTCAGTTGTTAGTGCACAGGGACTGCACTCGGATGACCCAAGTTTGTTTCCCAGCTCTGCCCAAACTGTCTGCGTGTTCATGCGGAGTACAGGAATGTTAAATTTGTGGGTCTGTAAGTCCTTCCGAGATGTCAGTGGTAGGGGAAGAAAGGTACTGTCCCTGTGAATGCTGCCTCCACTGGGTTCCAATCTAAATTGGGTGGCACTTCCCAGCCATGTAAATAGATACCTTACACTTTCGGGTAGGTCAGATGGTCTTGGTCAAAAAATAAAGAAGCCTCCTGGGCTGCTATGCAAATTATTCTTTTGCCTTACCTATTAGCACCTCTGTGTTAGGTTGCTTTTGTTATTTAATAATTTTAGGAAGTTTTTTTAGTAGTAAAAACTGGTTCGGGGTCTTATTTACATAGTTATTCTCCTTTTTTTAATTTAGTCACCCATTTCCCATTTGTTTAGGGTTTTGATATTTTTCTGTTTCAAATGCTTTCTATTCCATAGGTTTTGTGTTAAAAATGGCGAAGTTTGTTCTTTTTAGATTTTAGCAATTTAAATTTATTTAAATTGGCTAATTTATAATTCCATTAATTGCCCTTTTTATTCCCATTGATTTGATTCTAATTTTGTTATTCTCAGTTAAGAATTCGTTGATTTATCGCGATTTTTCATTTGTATTCTATTTTCAGTTTTTTAAATATTTCAGAATTGTCCATTATTAAATTATTGCCGAATTCGTATATTTTAAATCATTTCACTTGATTTCTTTTTAATTTTCATCTGCTTTAAAATTGCTATTCTCTTCTTTAAAATTTTGAATTTTTGATTGGTTGGCCATAATATTAAAATCGTCTATAATTAATTCTTTTACCGTTCAACGATAGTTTTGTTTATGATGTATGGCAGCAATTTTTGACAGTATATAAATAGATTTGTGCTCTTTTTCACTCTCTTCTGTGTTTTGATTAAAACTTAATCCTTTTGCGATGGTTGGCACGTCCGCGTGCCGGCTGTGAACTTGCATTCAAGGACATATGGCACGCACTTGTGCTGGAGAGAACTTTACCCTAAACGGCGAGTGGCACGTATCGGTGTTTCTACGTGAAACGTTTTCATTTCAATTTATTTGTCTACTAGAGATCGCGTTAAATGCCCGTGGAAGCAACTTAAATGTATTTTATAGATGTTTGACCTTGGCACAAGGAGAATCCAATGAATTATTTCTCCACCTGGAGTGGTAAAACATGGTTCTGTAAAGTAAACAGAGCACTTCTCACAGCATCAACAATTTTATAATTGAGTTCCAGGTCTCCTTTTGATTTTAGCTTTTAATGATTTTGTTGGTGAATTACAGGAATATAAGAGAGTATTTTTTTTTTTGGGGGGGGGGGGCAGGGGGGGTTAAAGGAATGTGCGACAGTGAAATGATTAGGCTATTTCAGATAAAAGTATGGCTGGTTTGAGACTTTTTCTTTCTGTGGAAGAATATACGCATATAGTAAACGAACCAGACAGTAATGAAAGCAAAGCAGATAGTGAAGATTCGTGGAACAGTGTTATCTCTGATGATGAATCTGAAAATGCAATTGATTTTTCAGATTCTGAGCGTACTATTATTGCAATGCTGCCAGCTTCAGTTGTTGTTTTTTCGAATGATGTTTGGACATGTGATTTGAAAGATCTGAATTCTTTGGAGTTTTTGAACATACCTGGAATAAATCACAATATCATACCGCCTAATTTAGATAAGGAACTTGATTTTTTTAGCATATTTTTTAATGATGAACTAGTAGAATTTATCGTAAAAGCAACTAATGAGTTTGCAAAGAAAAATCTGATGTGGGCAGCACATGACTTTCCCTGCAGACTTATATTAACGTTCTCTTTATTTTAACTAAATTTATTTCACTTTTAATTCAATTTTCGTTCTGATGTGGTAACCGGGCTTATTTTCAAAGGTGGCGTAGGGAAAGTACGAAAAACTAAAATATCTCGAGAGCGGCTAGTCCTAGTGTAATGAAGTTGGTCTTATTCTTTTCGTCGCTAAAATTATGTATTAAATCAGCATTTAATAGATATATTTGAGTATACCCAGTTCTTTAGTTTAGATTTGGACGATTTTTGCGGGCCATTTTGCAAAAAAAGGCAGGTCATTTTTTTCCGAATCGTATAAAAATCTAATCAGCACCAAGGTAACCCACAAGTGACTCATCTACCGAATTTTGTGGAATTCGGTCCATCAGTTTTTCAGTTAGAGTGGATACAAGCTTTGGCGGGCCATTTCGCAAAAAAAAGCGGGTTCTTTTATTCCGAATCGTACCCAAAACTAATCAGCACCAGACTCGCTCACAAGTAACTTACCTACCAAATTTTGTGAAATTCGGTCCATTAGTTTTTTAGTTAGAGTGGATACAAAATCTACACAGACAGACACACAGACGTCACGCTAAAAATAGTTTTTTCGTATTCTAGAGGTCTCGAAACGTGTAGATCCGTCAAAAACTCGAGTTGTGATTTTCGGCATGATTCCAATACTTTCTCTATACATTACCATGTATTGCAGGGAAAGTAAAAAATGGGAGAAACATCTCCTCTCTCTTTCCACATCGAAGACTCCACCTGTTTCAAATGTATTTACACCTGTGACAGGAAACGAATTTCATGTGTTTCTCGCACTAGTAATTTTGACGAGCATTGTCAGAAAACCAAATCTTAAAATGTATTTTTCTAAGAATCCAATTATCAGTACTTTTTACTTTCCCTGCAATACATGGTAATGTATAGGGAAAGTATTGGAATCATGTCGAAAATCGCAACTCAAGTTTTTGACGGATCTACACGTTTCGAGAATACGAAAAAACGAATTTAGAATACGAAAAAACTATTTTTAGCATGACGTCTGTGTGTCTATCTGTCTGTGTGTCTGTCTGTGCAGATTTTGTATCCACTCTAACTAAAAAACTAATGGACCAAATTTCATAAAATTTGGTTGGTAAGTAACTTGTGTACGAATCTGGTGCTGATTAGTTTTGGATATGACTTGGGTTAAAAGAACCCGCCTTTTTTTGTGAAATGGCCCGCAAAAGCTTGTATCCACTCTAACTGAAAAACTAATGGATCGAATTTCACAAAATGTGGTAGATATGTCATTTGTAGGCCACCCTGGTGCTGATTAGATTTTGGTATAATTCAGAAAAAAATAACCTGCATTTTTTTGCAAAATGGCCCGCAAAAATCATCAAAATCTAAACTTAAGAACTACGTATGCTCAAATATAGCCATTAAATTCTTGTTTAATACGTAATTTTTAGGGAAGAAAATAATAAGACCAACCCCATTACACTAGGTCTAGCCGTTCTAGAGATATTTTAGTTACACCATTTTTGAAAATAAGTCCAGTTTTCAAATGAGAACGAAAATTGAATTAAAAGTGAATTAAACGTAATTAAAATAAAGAGAACGTGAATATAAGTCTGCAGGGAAAGTCATGTGCTGCCCACATCAGATTTTTTTACTTTCCCTGCAATACATGGTAATGTATAGGGAAAGTATTGGAATCATGCCGAAAATCGTAACTCGAGTTTTCGACGGATCTACACGTTTCAAGACCTCTAGAATACGAAAAAACTATTTTTAGCGTGACGTCTGTGTGTGTGTCTGTCTGTCTGTCTGTGCAGATTTCGTATCCACTCTAACTAAAAAACTAATTGACCGAATTTCATAAAATTTAGTAGGTATATCACATGTGGATGGATCTGGTGCTGATTAGTTTTGGGTATGATTCGGGATAAAAGAACCCGCCTTTTTTTTGCGAAATGGCCCGCAAAAGCTTGCATCCACTCTAGCTGAAAAACTAAAGGACCGAATTAAACAAAATTTGGTAGGTAAGTCACTTGTGGAACACCCTGGTGCTGATTAGATGTTGGTAAGATTCGGAAAAAAGTAACCTGCCTTTTTTTTGCAAAATGGCCCGCAAAAATCGACAAAATCTAAAATAAAAAACTACGTATGCTGAAATATATCCATTAAATGCTTGTTTTATACGTAATTTTTAACGAAGAAAAGAATAAGACCAATCCCATTACACTAGGACTAGCCGTTCTCGAGATATTTTTGTTTTTGTTTTTTTCTCTACGCCACCTTTGAAAATGAGTCCAGTTACCAAATGAGAACAAGAATTGAATTAATAGTGAATTAAATTTAATTAAAATAAGAGAATGTGTATATAAGTCTGCAGGGAAAGTCATGTGCTGCCCACATCAGATTTTTGATTCAGTTATGAGTTGCGATGGATTTATAGGAATATTACGTTACCTTCATTTTACTCTTGATAGTAATGCCCCAAAACTAGATAAATTGAAACCCGTGTTAGATGCATTAGTTTCAAAATTTAAATCTATATACACTCCTAGAAGAAATGTGTTCATTGATGAATCTTTGTTCTCATGGAAAGGAAGGCTGGGATTTCATCAATATATCCCCTCGAAAAGGTCCAGATATGGAATAAAAATATATAAATTGACAGAATCGGAATCAGGCTATAAATGGAATTTCCTTGTATATACTGGAAAGGACACGGAATTATCAAGCTCTGATGGTGGGTATGGAGAACGTGTTGTGAAAATATTTCTAAGTGAACTTTTAGGGATAAGGATATACTTTGTATTTGGATAAATTTTTTTCTCTCCTGTACTTGCAAAGTATTTGTTGTCTAAGAATACGCATATATGTGGTACAGTTTTAAAAAATTGGAAGGACATGCCAAAGAATTATCCATCTGTACCTAAAACATATATACACTAAAATTTTTAATATTTTGATAAAAGAAAATTTGTATAAAAATATACATCAAATAGAAAATAAGTATTTCCTTTCTTCCTGAAAAAAGTAGAATGCTGTGTTAAACGGGTGATTTTTAGTGAATTTTATTCGAGAGTTAGGCTTAGCGCAAAAAATTAGCCATCTTTTGGGAACAGTTTGGAAACAAAACGCTCCGTCCTTTGGGCCACGGCTGTTTCGGAATGCCGCCGAAAATAATAAAGATGTAAGCTATTAAGCTGACCTGTGCCGTTAAGCACACGTTCTGAGGAACGAACATTTTTATTTCGCGGCCTTTAAACGTGCGGTTTATTTTCCTGCCATGGAGGCGATGTTTAGTCTTTACACTCAAGAGCTTCTGAGTCAGTTGTTTCCTGTTGGCATAGAGTTGTCATATCTATAAAGACTGAGTTGATGTTGTTTGGATCTCCCGCCTCTCCTTGAAATAATGTTGGGAGTGATGTAGTCGATGTCTACCAAAGTATCGTTGGCGCCTTTGGAATAATTGTTTTGTAATGGGAGGTCAGATTTGTTCCTTCATAATGAACTGAGTCGTTTAATTTTCCGAGTCACAAGACCGGACCTCCAAATGTTTACTTCTCAAGTTTTCATGATGGAACTGTCTGTGTTTTTGTTCCGAGCGATATCCACTGGTGATCTGCTACGTTCAATTGAGTTTTCTATGATGTGAAGGAGCTGCCAGTTTTTGTACTGGTCAAGTTCGGGAGTATTCTTTTCGTGAGGTGTTAAAGTACCATATTCCACTTAAATGGCTGGACTCAGCTTTTTCTGGAACAAAAGAAGGCTGCACCTGAGCTGATGATGAATGACATCGATTTCCTTCTCGAGACTTTATTTCGGTCATTTAATTCTATTCCTCAACAGTAAAATAAATATTTATTCTAAGTTGGTATGAATAAAACCCCTTGACCTATAAATTGTAGGTCTCCAGAAACTGTTTATTATTATGTAATTTTTCTTTGGGTTTTTAACTTTTAGTTAGGATATTTATTATGTTCTAAATTTCCTTTTTGGCTAACTGATGTTCTTTTTTATTCTAAATTCTCGGTTGGCAAATAATTCTATAATTTTGGCATAGCTTAATTTAAACATTAAAATCTGTTTTCTTTAACTTTTAGTATTCTAATGTTTTGTATACCACTATATGTTCAGCCAGTTTATTTATTTAATTTATTTATGATGTTTAATTTAATTTGTTTGGTTAATGAGATGTTAAAGTTGTAAAATGATTTAAAAGTTCTTTAAATTTGAAGATAAATTTTAATAAACGTTAGATTTTGAAAACTAAACTGTGTTATCTCTCTTTCTTTTAATGTGTTCTATTTTTAGGAAAGTGTGATTTTAATATGTTACAGGTTAGCATATTTTTCTGCATTTCGGAATAACTGGTCAATTGGCACCTTTTTAGTTTATTTCTAGAATGATTTCAGATGGTTTTTAGGAACTCTAGAACTTCGCAAATTTTAGGTATTTAGAATGTTTTTAGAATATCATATCATGCACTCATTCCCCCCTCCCAACATCTGTACTCAACTGCAGTTTGAGAGACATGCGGGCAGAGTTGGGCAAAACACATTGAAAATGTATTTTCGATACAAAATACATAGGTTTTAGGGCATAAAATACAAAATACTTTTCAAATTTAAAAAATTCCAAATACAAAATACATTCAAAATACAAAATACAATTTAAAAAATTAAACATTGCTATGTATTTAACTGAATTGAATTTTCCATGGAAAGCACCATTTGTCTATACATTTTATTGGAAGTAAACAAACTTCATATTTGTTAAATATTAATATTGGCATTTTAAAAAGATTAGAATGTATTGTAAAAGTATGACTTAAAAGACTAAACTCTGAAATTTTAAACCTCCAAATTAATAAAGTAAAAATAAATGAATCTATGGGGAGAACACATTTTATATGACAGACAAAGATATAATAAAAAATCTGATGTGGGCAGCACATGACTTTCACTACAAATTCATTTTCTCTTTATTTCTTTAATAATTGAATTTAATTGCAAAAAATAACACACATAATTATTTGAAATTACACTGAATTTGCATTTTTATATCAATTTTCGTTTTCACTTGGTAACTAGATGTACTTTCAAAACTGGCATAAAAAAATTAAAATATCTCGAGAACAGGTAGTCCTAGAGTAAAAAAGTTGGTCTTCTTCTATTCATCATCAAAAATTACATATAAAACAAGCATTTAATTGATATATTGGAGCATACATACATAGTCCTTTATTTTAGAAGATTTTGATAATTTCTATGAGACAAAAAAGACCAGTTTTTTAAAATCCTGAATCATATCAAAATCTAAGCAGCACCAGGGTAATCTACAAGTGACCTATCTACTAAATCAAGGAAAAATAATCAAGGTAAGTAAATCAAGGAAAATGTATAAGAAAATAAATTGGCCACTTACCAAGCTTTACTTTTCATTTGATACAAATTTAATTCTGAAAAATTCCAAATGTGTATTCATATATTATATTCAAGATTGATTTGGTTTCTATAAGAATTTTTTACCTTGACCTTAATATGTAGACTTGTAAATTTCTTTGTTATAAACAACTATGCTACTTCTAATTTATATAAAAAAAAATTGAAGCAAATAATAAATAAAAATCAGAGAATGTAGGGTGAAATTGGATAAATTAAAACATCAGGATATTTGAGATGAATGTCTCATATTTTTTTAAAATATCGATTCCATATATCGAGTTTTTAGCTCTGAAAAATATTGAAACAACCCTATAATATCAAAACATCTATAATTTAACAATTTTCCAAGTCAAATTTCCTATTAACTATTAAGACTTTTTTTATATTATATTTCCTATTAACTATTAACAGCCACTTCCTTATAGCTTAGACATGTCTATCAAAGACCTGCCATAGCTCAAGTATAAATTGTGTGCATAATTTCTTTTAGTTCCATTTCCAATGGAATATCTTCCGGTGAAGGTAGACAGAGAGAGAGAGATTCATCTATCCTGAAAATCCTGCTTGACACTTAACTTTACCAGACTAAATAAAAATACTTTGTTTATTTACACAGAATATTTTATCCATTTCTTTTGGATAATATATAATTAAAATATAAGTAACTTGATCTCAAATTATTTGGATAGACGCTATCTCCCTTGTCAGCCATAAAACTAAAATAAATAAAATATTTCTACAAAATTAACTCTTTAAAAACTTAAAACAAAATTCTAACATGTTACATATATATACGTACTTACAAGGTTGCCGAATTGATTTTTAAATGAAATGATAAAATTAGTAGTGTGCTGTGATATTTTGCTTTAGGCAAACATAACATTTAACCCTTTCCGGACGGCGGCATTCTGGAACTACCATGGCCCAAAGGACGGAGCGCTTCACTTCCGAACTTTTCCCATAGGCCAGCTAATTTGTTACGCTAAGCCGAACTCTCGAAATAAATTCACTAAAAATCACCTTTACAACACAAATCTACTTTTTCAGGAATAATAGAAATACTTATTTTCTATTTGATGTATATTTTTCATACGGATCTCAATGCAAAATACTTGTTAGTTGCTTTTACTATGAATTCTACTATTCATCATCATAAAATGTGCTAAAAAAATTAATTTCCTTATCTATATTAGGCAGCATAATATTGTGATTGATTCCAAGTATGCTCAAAAACTCAAAAGAATTCAGATCTTTCAAATCTCCTGTCCAAAAACATAATTAGCAGAAACAGCTACTGAAGCTGGCGGCGTTGTAATAAAAGTACGCTCAGAATCTGAAGAATAATTTGCATTTTCATATTCATCTTCAGAAATACCACAGTTCAACGAATCTTTACTATCTGCATCACTTTCATTACTACCCGGTTCGTTTCTCATACGAGTATATTCTTCCACAGAAAGAAAATGTACTGGCTCAGCCATTCTTTTATCCGAAATAACCTAATAATTTCACTGGTGCACATTCCTCTAAAACCCAAACTTAAAAAAAAATTCTGTCTTACATTCCTATAATTCACCAATGAAATCATTAATCTAAAATCAAAATGAGACCCGAAACCCAATTATAAAACTGTAGATGCTGTGAGAAGTGCTCTATTTGTTTATATTACAAAACCATGTTTCACCACTCCAGATGGAGAAATAATTCATTGGATCCCCCCTAAGCCAAGGTCAAGTATCTGCAAAATACATTGAAGTTGTTTGCATGGATATTTAACGCCATCTAGTAGACAAATAAATTCAAATAAAAACGTTCCATATGAAAATGCACTCACGTGACTGGCACCTTTTAGGGTAAATTTTTCCTCAACACAGATGCGTGACCGTCCTTGAATGCAAGTTCGCAGCCGATGCATGGGTGCATCAACCGTCCGGAAAGGGTTAATTCTAGTATATAAAAACAATATAGAAAATATATTACAGTCAACCCTCCTATAATGTGATACTCTCATAATGCAGTTTCCATTTAATGTGGAGCAAAAATTGCTACAGCCCTCTCATAATGCAGTACTCATAAAATGTGGTTTCCATACAACATAGTAGTCTTATAACACGGTCTCTCTATAATACAATTCAATTACCTTAAGCAGTCTCCCTAAAGCATGAATTTTTCTATTACACTTTTACGTTTGAAATTGAGAATTCCCCTGTTTTTTCATCCACATACATCGCCATTTTTCAATTTCAGTTATCAGGGAAATTGCCTATAAGAAAAATTAATACATTCACCTCAAATGCATTGGTAGACAAAAATATGGGTAATGAATGAGTTGCAAATTTCAATTTAAATGATGTGAAAAGAGGACTGGATTTGGGTAAACAATTAGAAAATTTCTTTATTTAAAATGATCCTTCAACAGTGTTGCTGTTGTTGAGACCCAGACCATCCGACCTACCAGAATGGTGTAAGGTAACTGTTTGGACGGCCGGGAAGAGCCACCCAATTTAGACCGGAACCCAGTAGGGGAGGCATCCACAGGGACCATAACCTCCTTCCCCTACCACCAACCTCTCGGAAGTACTTACGGATCCACATGTTTAACGTGATCATACTCCACATGAACACGGCGGCAGTTTTGGCAGTGGCTGGAATCGAACCCGGGCCTACCGAGTGCATTTTCCGCTCGCTAACCACTGGGCTACCACGCCCTATCCTTCAACAGTGTGAAGTGCAAAGTTTAAAAGAGAATTACAAAATTGCTTAACTCCTTATAGAGAGATTTTGGTAGAGTTACAAAATAAAACTACATTTGAAAACATAAATGAAGATATGCAAAGGGAAGTGGACATTAAAAGAAAAAGAATTAGGCCACTAATATTTAACAGCGACAATGAATGTTAATAGGATTTTTGTTGGAAAAAGTTATTAAGTTTATATTTCACACTGTTTTTTAATTTTCTTATAGGAAGTCTTAAACTCAAAAATAATTCGAAATATGTAAACATACATATATTGCCTTTTGTATCTATGAACTTATATTTCATAACCATATTCATCATATCATAGTGTTCTAAAAATGCAGTTTTATATAACGTAGAACGAATCAGCCTGATTTATATGTTCTGAGTTTTACTTAATGTGGTTTTCATATAACACAGTATGAATTGTTCTGTTTTGTACTAATTCTGAGTTTCTTATAACGTTGTATGCAGTTTCCATATAACACGGTTATGAATTAATCTGATTTGCACTAATCTGAGTTTCGTATAATGCGGTATGAATTAATCTCTTTATAAGAGGGTTGACTGTACTGTTGAATCTATTTGTACATAAATTACAATCTTCTACTTTTTTTACAAACGCATTAATAACATTTTTGTGGAAATTAAGAGTTCTTATTTCTCATATTTGAAGAAAACTTTTAAGATACAACAAAAGTTAATATCTTTGCTATTAGATGACAAACACATATCAATAAAAAACTGACAGATTGTTTCTCTAATCAGATTATTTTGTGCTAATTAGACTTTACTGCTTGCTGGCAGTGACGTCATAAGCACGCTAAGCAACATTGATATCGGGAAGCTTAATTTGAGTTCGGTGACCACTGATCTATCATCAATCACCGTTTCACAAATACAAAGTCTGCTGAGATTTTATAGTAAAAAAAAATTCATTTTTTTTAAACTGATGTTAGGTAAGCAATGCTTGCATTGCTTCTATGGACCGCATGTCACTGGACAAAATCTAACTAAAACTGATAACATTTGAGACACAATTGAAAAGTTTCTATGATTTTGACAGGTGACCACCAGTCGGGACCAGAATGTTCGAAAACTTTTTCATAACCACTGACATTTGAAAACTTGTTTCGGTCACCAGATGTTATAACCAGAATGACCAAGAATTTTCTCCGGTCATCTATGTTATGTAGTCACATGATACACAGAATACTTGTTTTGTTTGAAATGTTGTTTAGAACTGTGCAGAATAATTATGCTGTTTTTTCTCTATTGAGTGACCTGATAACCGATGAACAGTTGTTAGCTGAAATGACCATTCAGTTAATTTTTCAAACATGCCCTTGATGTGTGCAAAAGTCCAATAAAATCAATAAGCAACTCATTGATTGTTTCAAAGCAAAACCAAGTCTTGTTTAACATAAATGACAATGGAAAATAAAAATCGGTAAAAAATTACTTGCTTCTACAATTGAGGAGTAGATAAGGCTTGATAAGGCTTAAGACTTATAAATAGCTTCTTCAGGTTTTATTATTGAAATATTTGGACAATTCCCATATGTTGAGATAAAATTTTACTGCAAACTTTTGAGTGAGTACAAGTTAACAATAAAGGAATTAAAAGAAAGCTTGTTGAATGAAAGTTTGTGCACAAGTACATACAAAATTAGTTAAAATATATAAAGTATCTACATGTGTGTATGCCTACATGTGTGTATGCCTGGGCGCGGTAGCCCATTGGTTAGCGCGCTGGAGTTGCACTCGGTAGGCCCGGGTTCGATTCCAGCCGCTGCCAAAACTGCCGCCGTGTTCATGCGGAGTACGATCACGTTAAACATGTGGGTCCGAAAGTCCTTCTGAAAGGTTGGTGGTAGGGGAAGGAGGGTACGGTCCCTGTGGATGCCCCCCACTGGGTTCCGGTCTAAATTGGGTGGCACTTCCCGACCGTCCAAACAGTTACCTTACACCTTTCTGGTAGGTCGGACGGTCTGGGTTTCAACAAAAACAACATGTGTGTATGCCTGCATTCTATTTATTACCAGGCATGGGGTGGTTTGTGTAATAAGGTGCTGGCATAAATTGTTTTAAAGATTGGCAAATAATTGATCAGTTACACAAGCAATATAATTTTTACATATATAGATATTTTAAAAAAATTTTAGCCAAAAAACACTAGAAAGTTCGCTGAGATTTTATAAACAGCAAAAACTTCATTGTGTTCATCTAGCCTTTCTGACATTTAACAAAATATGTACTCTTTTATATGCTTATACACGATTTTTATGCTTATACACGATTGATAAGAATTTGATATTTTTGTAAATAATACTTGAATTTGATATAAAAGAATCTTGAAAGGATATTAGATTATTGTTAAAAGGAAATATATGTTATTATACATATTAAAATATAACATTTACTTGATTAATACTTCATTAAAAAATTGTATCCAGCATTGCGTGTTTTACGTTTCACACTGGCTTCGCCCCCAGCCCCGCCCATACTTACTGCTAGAACCTCGTTTCAATATATATGCACGTTGCGGACCATCACTTATTAATGGACATTAACCAGCCCTGGAACTTGCTTTGTGAGCTATTTCAATCCAACCGGCTTACACAACCTTCTACGTGCCATGTTCTTACTGACGCTTCCACCCCTTGCTCTCCAGCACCTGTGACTCACTTAGCAAGTCAGTAGGCTTCGCCTCCTGTCACATAGTGTTTTCCAAAATATGTGACATTGTGAAATTTTGGAGAGGAAGGCGACCTGCAAAGGACGGTCCCTAGCCCTGTGACAAATATGTATAGGGTCCCCCTCTGGCCACCTGCAAAGGAAAGGGTCAGTGGAGCTGCCTGTGGGTGGTCTCGTTCAAGAGGAAGACACAATGGGGTGGAAAGCGGTCGTTGGGGGTGCAATTAAGCCCAGAGGTTCGCGCAGGAGCATGGGACTCCTGTCACCTGCAAGCGATAATTCAGGGGCTACTGACCCAGCCCTGCTGTCATGGACTGGCTACTGAAAATGAGAAATCCAAGTGTCCGCCAGTAATATTAAGGGGGACTTAAGTCCTGACAGCCAATAATATTTAAAAGGGAGGAGACTTAAAATTGGAAGATTTTGGAAAGAGGTTTTTTTTACACAGAGAAGGAATAGAGAGTGCCTTTTTGAGAGTTGAGTAAGGAGGTACTAAAAAGCTCGCCGGAGCGAAAATGCTCTCCGGTCCCCGTTTACAGAAGAGCACGTATGGCCGTTTGGCCCAAGAGAAAAGGTGAGGCCTACTTGCTACGTACAACACTTTTTTTTAAATGTATCTTCCTCTCTCCTTTCTTTTAAATTATTGCTACCTGGAGGGTATGACGTTTTGCAATATATTAATGTTTTACAAGTAGAATTATTGTTTGAGGATTGTTGATATATTAATGACTTATGCAGATTAATGATTTACGATATATACTAAAGATTTATGATGTATTTAGGATTTACGAGTAGAATTAGTGTTAAGAGGTTTTATGATGTTTTGATATTTTGCTATGTTCTCATACTTTAAGGGAGTAACTTTCAAGCTCATGTGTTTTGAGCAAAACTTTTCATGTTTTTATTTTAAATGTTAATTGTGTAAATAAACTTGTTTTTTTCTTATTTTTTTTAAATCTAATCCGTGTCCTCATTTCAAATCTTATTAATTACTTCTTAATTTTCAGTTTTAAACCACTTGCGATCATGTCAGCCGTTAACTTAATGTTCCATGAACATTTTAAGTATTTTTAGCGTTCAGATCGAACGTGAGGGTTTTACCTCGCAGCACCTCCTACTCACTGAGCTTGCTTTGCGAGAACTTTAGTGCCACCTGCTACACAGGCGTAATATGTCTGTTGAGCTCCATCCCTACTCACTGAGCTCACCTTGCAAGCACTTTAGTGCCACCTGCTATGCAGATGTAATATGCCCGTTGGGCTTCACCCTGTCTCGCTGCTCTCACCAACCCCCGTAACTGTTAACTTTGTTCATGAAAAATAGATTTTTCATAAAGTCGTTAGCCGAGTTGTGCAGCGGCAAAGAAATAAAAGAAACAAGAGTCAAGTTTTCAATTGAAAATGCTAAATCTGCTTTTATTCAAATTGCAGAATCTTGTCAAATTACAATGGCTTGCTACCATAAGCATATGTAGCTGGAACATATGTACAAATTGTTTTGCATGAGTAAACTGCACAAGAGGTTTGTTTTGGAAACATCACTAACAATAAATTTATAATTGACTTGTGCAGGTCACATACTGGAACACAAAACCTTTTCTGATACATTATAGTTGAATCTCAGAATCTCAGATATATTCATTATAGTTGATCAGTCGACATTGCTTAAGATTAAAAGCATGTAAAAATCACTGGTGTGACAAAAACCGTCACTCACAGACTAACACATCTGAATAAGAACTTTCTATCCTTTGACACTGTAATCGTCTAATACCAAGCCATTTTATCAAAAGACTGTCAAATAAGAAGTGATCAGAATCAGAACTGAATTGAAGATAAACTTCTTCCAATTCTCTCTACCATTCTAAGGTGTTAACACAATGAACCTCTTATATATACTGGGATGAGTACCTACCGGAATACTACGTTGTCTGAAGTCCAACCCAAAATATGCAAATGAGTTTGTGTACGTGTCGGATCTTCAATTTGAATGAAGACTTCTGCTGAAGTCACTCCTGAGAACAAAGCTGTGAGTCACTCCTGAGTCCACTTCATGCTGTGAGTCACTCCTGAGAACAAAGCAAGTAGTTAAAAAATAAAATTGAGTTTATGAACATCGTTCAGGGGAATGGTGAATCATGATGTTTGCTTACATTCTTCCAGCAGTAACTCGCTTCACGAGCATGTTAGTGCCACCTGCTACATAGGCATGATATGCCCGTTGGGAACCGTGCCTTATTAACTGACATTCACCAGCCCTGAAACTCGCTTTGTGAGCTATTTCAGCCCGTCCAGCTCACACGACTTCCTACGTGTCCTATGTTCACTGACTCTTTCACCCCTTAGTCACTATGTCACCAGCACCCTCAACTCATGCTCCTTCTCGCTAACGGTCGCTAAGCTCACTTCGTGGGCACTTTAATGCCACTTGCTATGCAGGCGTAATATGCCTGTTGGGGACCGTCCCTTGTTAACTGACAGTCTCTTGCTGTGGAGCTCGCTTTGTGAGCACTTTCATGCCGGCTGGAGCACTTGACCACCTATGTGTCCTGTGCTCACTGACACTTGCAAAATTCCACCACATTCCACACTCCATTCCTGATGTTCATTAATCGGAGCTCGCTGCAGGCATGATCCACCTATTGGTATTTTGTTACCTTATTAGCTGACTCTCACCTTAACTCATTTATTGAACAATTTCATCAAGCTTCAGCTTTTAGCTCGCTACGCTCGCCAACCCCGAAACTTGTTTCCTGAGTTAGAAGGCTTTATCTCCAACTTCCTGGTGCTCACTGCAATCTATGTCGTGCCGCCTGCTTTTAAAAGCGATTGCTTATTGTGTTATGAACAAACAGTAAAATTTCATAGCTGTATGTTTGCCGTTTGTTCATAATACAGTAACAAAATATTGTGTTACGATTTCAGTATAGAGAAATTTACAACAATGAAACATATAACTTTTGTAAAATATAACAAATCAGTTGTAATGTTCATGACAACAATAGTTTCAAATCTACGCCCATGTGGAATAAAATTTTGCTTAAAAAAGTGCATAAGAAATTGAATAACTCATTAACTAAATCAAAATTTGAAAGGACTCCGCCCTAAAAAAATTCAACTATGTCGGTATATTAATATTCAACTATGTAGGTATATGCCACCAAAATTTCGAGTTCTTGCTATTGCTAGTCTGTCCAGGATGTGAACTCGCAGCTGAAAAACTCTTCCTGTGATTTTGAAAATAAATATTTCCAAAACTAAATTTTAAATCGAAAAATGGTTTATATCAGTGTGTTTCCCTAATATTTCTCTACAAATGTACCGAATTTTATATTTTGGTATGCTATAGATTTTGCACTACATGACAGAGAATCTTGAGAAATGCAGAGTTTGTTAAACGGCGGCTGCGGCAGCTACTTTTTTTTAATATAGAGAGATTTATCCCATTCTCAAAATTCCATTTTTTTTATTTTAGTATTTTTATCACTTGCTTTCTCTTAATTTTCTGTTAGTTTTATATGATTTTATATGTTCTTTTTTATTTTCATTTTGCTTTATATGATTTTATTTGTTCCTTTTTATTTTTCATATTAAACTAAAAACATATAACAATTAGACCGCTGATTTGACTCTAGCAGAATGGAAAGATAGAGAATTTGAGCAAGTCCGTCGCAATCTTAATGTAATGCGAAGGGATATGTGGTTTGCTCTGCAAGAAGATGATGAGCCTGATGATCCAGATAGTACTCCTGAACCTTTAATGGGAATGAAAGAAATAAGGGTTAGTTCTTTTATTTTTTAGCTTTGAGAAACAATTCATTTCTACAATCTGACAAGGGACTAAATATTATAAAACATTCAAGCAAATGAACATTTTATATTAATAGCAAGTATTTTGATAAATGATACTGTTTTCTTTTGTTTGCACTAACAAAATATTTTAGGTCAGTTTGAATTAGTTTTTTTTTTTTTTTTTTTCTTGTTATACTAATGCAGTTCTCGATTTGTGAGTGAGTTCACTTCCTAGAGCTCTTTTCTATATGTTTTGTTTGTTATACTTTAACACCCAAAAATGCATTCCTGATCTTTTACAATGCATATCGTATGGTATATATTAGCCATTTTAATGCATGAAAACCATGTACTAACTTAGGAATGGACAAACTTATTTATGGCTGAATTTCTGATAATTGTCAATTTTGCATCCCTTAAATTTTAAAAAAGTATTATACATGAAATAGATACATTTTTCAGTATTTGTTTAGAATTCAATCTGTTTAACATGGTTTTCAACAAAATAAATATTTTTCAATAATATTAAATATAGTTTTGACTTCATAAAACTGCACATTCGTCATTTCTGTCACTGTTCCCCAGTGACGAGTTAAGTTTTTGTCTTTTAATTGCAGTAGTAAAAAATATAAATAATGAAAATAAATGGGTGAGGTTTTAAGAAGTTATGATTCTAAATTGCAAAAAAATCTTTTTTGTAAAAATTATAATGATATTTTTTTTGTAAAATTGCTTATCCCTGAATTGGTGATAGTATGACAATTTCCAAAAAATCATCTTTTTAATCTACTAGAATGCAACAGCAGCAATTTTAAATCACATGAAGGATATCATTTAGAATTTTGTTCCATACGTTTTGTTCCATACGAAGTTTTAGAACATTGCAATTGATATGTATAAGTGAAAAACACAATTTTATTATTCATTTTTGATGTGTATATTTATTACCTGTCATTTTTGTCACACATTTAATTATTATTAATATAAAAAAAAAATTTAAATAAGATGTATTTTGTTAGCACATAAATTGAAGTTTTTCATAGTGTATATTTTGTTTCCCAGTGTTAGTTTTGATTTCTGTGCTGAACAAAAATGAACTAAAATGTCATGGTCATTTCTGTCATGTGAATAGAATGATTTATGTTGCCGGAATCAGCTTTGAAATGATGGTAGAATTTTTTTTTTAATGATTTTTCTGTATTTTTCATGAACAGGATCATTGCAAATCAGAATTTCTGTGAAATTTAAGAAATTTGTTTAATGCAGAATGAAATATTTTAATTAAAATATCCTAATAAAATATTTGCATTGCAAATTGGAATTTTTGCAAAATTTAAGGAAATTTGATAAATGAAATATTTAGTTAAACATCTTTTTAGTGAAGCATTTACATCTTGAATCAAAATTTCTGTGAAATTCAAGAAAAATTGTAGTTACAGAATGAAATATTTAAATTAAAACATAATTTTAATAAAACATTTACATCACGAATTTCAAATAAAACATTTACATTGTGCAGTGTGCACATCATTTTCCGTGGAGTGGAGTTATTGTTATTATATATAACTTATGTGGATTGCATGTGCCCCATAGTGGTTGGGTACATGGTTAACAATTGCTGCAGTCATGTGTGCATAGTAGAGGAACACAGTTGACAGCTACTACAAGAAAGCACATTGCAAGTTATGAGCTTTTCCCAAAAACAACCGTGTTTAAAAAGTGTTTAGTTTTGAAAAAAAAATTTGATGTCTTGAAAATTTTTATCAGGTGAAATAGGGAATGTATTTGCATAACAGTCTTCCCCTTTCTGCTATTTCTATTTCGTATCTTTTGATAGTGGAAAATATTGTGGGGGATGTTTTCTTTGGCATTTGACCACAACCTATTCTTATTAGTTTTATTTCTTTTTTGTTGGAAGATATATAGTTGAAAACATTGCTCTCTCACAAAGGGTCAAGCAGGGCACTTTTCTCATCACAAAAAGACACTTTTCGTCCAGCAAGGGCATTGTGCTGTCCTTTTAAAACAGCCTGGGGTAGGGTTGCCCATGCAAATTGCGTGACCCCTACATACATTTTTTAGGTGTCCCCTCTTTCATATTTGATTTTCACCTTTTCGTGAATTTTTCATGTCTTCTCCCACAAAAAAAAGTTGGAGGTTCCCCCTCCCCCCATACACTCACTTAATGACTAGAGGGGTTTCAAGCAGAAATAACAAAGTTAGATAGCTTTAAATAAATTAAATAACTTAAAATACATTAGATGACCTGAAATACATTAGAGAAATTTATACGCTTATACATAGATTGTGATAGACCTTCCAGCATTTTTTCATAATCTGGATTACAATGTGAGGGGATTCGCAAGAGCGAAGAAAGATGCTCATCAGTAGGTCAATTTCTAAGATCACTTTTCCTATGTTTTATGGTTGAAAACACTTGTTCTCATGAATATGGGAATACAAACTTTGCCATATATTTTTGACAAGATTTGCCAAGTTCGGAAATGTTAACTTTTGCATGGCTTTATAAATATCCAATTTTGTTGTGTGGCCCTAATAAATACATTGGCAAGCCGTATTTGGCCCATGGGCCATAGTTTGCCAACAGTAAACATTAAATGGTCTATACAATATATTTTATTATATCATAAAGTTATGGCTTGTATATGATTTGTATCATGCAATAAAATAAAAATATAGTAAGATTTAAAAACGTGATATACTAGTTAATTTCAATTAAAAACAGAGCTATAAAAAAGAGACAATGAAAATGAGTAACGTACAGGTTAGACAGTATCACCGATTTCTTAGTTATGAGAAAATATTCTACATAGTGTGTAAACTAATGTTTTTAACTGGTTTACACATTTTAATTACTAGGAAGAGTTTAGTTTATTTTCAATATTATAGGCACTAGAAATGTGGATTTTTCGGAAAATTTTGAAACAAAAAATTTTCCTGAAAATTTTCTGGAAATTTTTGAAATTTTCTCTGTATTACATTTTATCTGGAATAATATGTTTAGCTAATTTTAAAAGTATTTATTCTTATATTACAGCTATAGTCAAACATATATTATATAACAAAGCTAATAAAAGGTTTAAATCTAGAAATATACATTGTTCACAACTGAAATCGCAACACCATAAAGTTGTAGGTGTATCATTATGTAACTCAGGTAATGGAAACAGCAAGGCGAGATATGCAAATGATCACAGTTTCGTTACGCATAGTGATGTAACACCTTGCCGAGCAGTGTAAAAGCTTCAGGTCAAGGAGGAGCGATATCACAACTAAATTGTAGAGTCATTAGTTTCAGATTGTAAAAATCATCACAGTATTCCAGGAGTACGTCGACATACCGCATACATTCAGTTGTTATCAACAAAACAGCAACAAATCATTGTTTTATGTGAGGGTGGAATGAGCCTTCAAAGGTTCGCTGAACTATTAGGTCGTGATGTGAGCACAGTTCAACTGTGTGTGTTGCGGTTCGTGAGAGACAACGAAATGACATGATCAGGTAGTGGAGCTTCCAGGTGTACCACACCACGTGAAGATCGTATGCTTCTAAGAAGGGTTGCACGGGAGCCGTTTACCACAGCAACCATGTTACAACAACATTTATCCCACACTACAGGTAATGTGGTTTCGACGCAAGCAATTCGAAACTGATGCAGGACTCCTAGGTAGACAACCTTTTCGACACCTACCGTTTCAATGTCTTCATCGGTTACGTCGCCTCCAGTGGTGTCAAATGAGATGCAATTAGTCAACAGAATGGCGAAACATTCTGTTCACAGATGAATCATGATTCTGTTTTGGCATGCCAGATGGCCAAACTCGCATATGACAGTGCTTTCAAAAATGCCACCAGCAAGCTTTTTTTATCAGTCGCCACACAGCCCCCCCCCCCCCCCCCCATGTACCATGGTTTGGGGTGGTATAACATTTGATGGACGAACACATTTGATCCATGTCTCTGGCAGTATCATGGCACAATGATATGTCTCTGACATTGTGAGACCTGTGGTACAGCCATATCTGTCAACCAGGCCTGGACTGCTTTTTCAGAAAGATAATACCAGGCCACATACTGCACAGGTAACTATGAATAGTCTACAAAGTTTTGATATACTACCTTGGACAGCATATTCTCTGGATTTGCCACCAATTCAGCATATCTGGGACATCATGGGTTGCCGATTAAGAGAACTCCCGATTCCAGCAAACCATGTTTAGTTACAAGCCCAATTGCATGTGGAATGCCATCCCTCAGCACACCATTGACTATCATCTCATTGACGGGATGCCTCATTGTATTCAATCCTGCATAGCCGCTCGTGATGGGCCTATTCCATATTAATCTAATGTCAATAAAGTTCCATGCTTTCATTTTCCAGGTATAACTTTTTGATCATTTGCACATCTCCGTGTTACAATTATATTCTGTAAATTTCATAATGATACATTAATTTTTTCATGGTGTGTTATGCCGAGATTTTTGGTTTCAAAATTTAATTAATAGTTCAAAATTATGTAATAGCTTAAAATTCGTTATTTTCCCCTTTCCCTTCAAAATTCAAAATTTATTTGTTGTCTATGAATATTTCAGCGATTTGTTCCCCTTTTAACGTATTTTGTTATCTTTTTCCTTGTTTTCATTATTCAAAATTATACGCAATGCATCTTAAATTGTTAAAATATCTTTTGTTAATCTTTCGGCCTCTCGCTCTCGGGTTTTAACTTCACGTCACTTCATTCATGAGAGTGAGAAAAAAAAGATGCATTTTTAGGCAAAATTCGGCCTTCATGGCTTATCTGTTGCTTATCTCTTGCGAACACCTGCTAGAGGGGTGCCGAACATCCTGTGGGGTTGCTGTGCGGCGGGTTGCCGTTTGGCGGAAGTTATCCATTTAATGGTTCTTGGCATAACAATGTTTTTATTTCCGCAGTATATACGTGAGCGCTTGGCGTGGAGCGCAGGTTTGCACTCGCCAAATTTGGCAGCTTCTGGGAGGCAAGCGTGTTGCCGGACATTCGTTTTCTGACCGGCGTGGAGAGAGGTGCTTCCCTGAATTGGCTGCTGAGATCCGTGGAACAGGCCCCATGCAAGGGGCGCCTGTATCCCGCGGTCGTCGAGAAAAAATGTTCTTTTTATTCATGCAAGCTGTGCAAGTGTTCCTCAGCAATGAGTTTTTTTTATTTTGGACCAGACGATTGGTTTTAATAACCAAGCAGTGTCCGTGCCCTGTTCGTTGGCATGGGTTTATTTCTTTATGAGGAGTCCGGAGTTCCTTCCAGCCGGGGATGGATATGGCCATCAAACAACATGCCTCACCGTCATCAGCAGGACCAAAATCCACACCCTGCTTACAAGAAGTGTTCTCTTCTGACCGATGTTGCCTTCCTGACAGGAGTGCTTCCCTACCGCCAGATGATGTGAACTTATCGGCTGCGGAGGGTGTAAACATCCGTTTTCTGTGGGGGTTCCAGTTCCCAAATGCATCCTCAAATAGGGATGTGCACACCATGCTTCTTCATATACCATCTAGCAAGTGTGTCAATTGTGATTCGTTAAATTTGGTGTCAACATAGACACATGGGGTGATGTGTCAGGTTGTGGTGTCATCTTTGACACATTGTGCAATAGTGCTTCATTAAGTTTACACATTTGTTTTTTTTTTCTCACACCACGTTATTCTTCAAAACTAGAAAGAATATATGTTGAAAATTTTATCATTCACAATTTGTGTTTGTTTTTGTTATTTTGAGTTTTTATCATTTTTGGTGGTGGACAGCCAGCTCCAGGCAAACCAAACTCTGGTCTTCAGACCAGAGTGGATTCTGATTCCTGGGGTTTTTTTTTTCCTTAAAAATTGAATTCTGAATTTAATTGAATGGATTACAACACAATGTACTTTAATTTTTACCACTATACACTTAATTGAAACTTTAATGAATCTAATGATGTTTTAAATTTAGAATTGTTGAAAAATAAAAGTTAATTTTTAATTTAACAATAAGAGTTGTTATTCTTTAGTTGTTGTTGGCTGTGCTATTTATTTTTATTTATAGGTAAGTGGAATTTGTAGAAGTTATATGATGTTGAAGTGTTTTTAAAGGTGTAACATAGTTGAGCACAGACCAAGCTGTAGGTAATAAATAAATTAAATAAAGAAACAAATAATAATTATAAAAGTAAACTTTATTTTTAAAACTATACGATCAGGCCAAATTGGAAACAATGATATAATAATATAATTAAGTAAATTTAATGATTAAATATAAATATAATAACTTAGAATTAAAAAATGTAATTAACATAAATATAAATAATTAAATAAATAATAAGTTTAATAGTAAAGGAAGGGTAATCCCTCCATAACAGGTGTTGCGATTTCAGTTGTGAGCAGTGTATAAAAAATTCTACGCATGAAAATTTCTTGCATCTGTTTACTGCAATTGGCAGCTACAATTTATTATTTTCCGTAAATATGCTTGCTTTTGAAAACTTTTAAAAAAATTCTATTACATCTATATTCTACAATAATGTTTTTTTATCTTCAAAATTCCAATTTGAAAGCATTGCACAAAAAGAACAAAAAGGCATGAGAAATAATTTAAAATAGTTAAACCTTATCAGAATCATAAATAATTTACTGTTTGTTATTATTAAAAGTAAATTATAATGTATAATATTAAAAAAATAAAAACTAATTATAATTGAAAAATGCACTAAATATTATATTTCATTTCTTTCTATACCTATTGATAATTCAAGGGAAACATTCTACTATCTTCTTAAAAAATAACAAAAATAAAAAATAAATTACTAGTTTATTATATGTATAAAAATAAATTTTAAAAAATGCTTGTAATTAAGCACTTTTAAAAATAAATTAATTTATAAAATATTAAAAATTGTTTAAAAAATACCTGCTCATAATTAAACGAGTATCATGAGAAAGAAGAAACAATTTTCAAGATGAGTTAAGCATATGTTTAGTGCTATTAAAGCTTTTCCCCTCAGCAGAACTTGCGGAAACATTCCATTATTTCTGTAAATATTTCATTCATACATTTTTATTCCATTTCTTTCATTCATCACAATACTACAATAATTTATTTTATTTCAAAACTTAAAACTATGGAGGTAAACATAATTTAACTCTATGCTTAAAACTTGATCAAAGAAGTCTGCTATAAAATCGTCTGTTTTCTGTTTAAAATCAATGAATGTTTCATTCATATCAGCTATAATTCAGACTCAAATAGCTAAATAATTTTGTGTTAAAGAAATTCAGCAATTCGTATACAACTCATCCAACATCTTTATGTGTTTACATTCTCCATAAGTGAAAATTAGGCTTCGTTGTAGAAATAATCAAAGTTTGATGATCATTTAAACTCAAATATATTATAATTGCGTTGTTTCAGAATATAGATGCACAGAAATTAAGCGAAAATTAAACGGTTTTAGGATGGATGCAACACTAAATATAAATTAAAAAAAACTTTAAAAATCACGATTTTGACACAAGATGGATGCCATATTTTATTTTGAAGTGGGGCACATGATGTCTTCATATAATATGAATGTAATTATTATTTTAATTTTTATTTAAAAAACTACCGAATATATTTTGCTGAAATTGTTTTCATATTTTTTATGGGATAATTTGAATATTTCCTAAAACTTTCGAAGCAATTTGTGAATTTTAAATTCACTTAGAAAATGTTTGAAAAATTAGGTCCCATAGGGTTCAATGTATTTCATTTTTTCAACCCGGGTTCAATCCAAAACTAATTGAGTGATATTATTCATTTATATTTTCATAAGTCCCACAGACCGTCTGAACAACATACTAAAATTTCATTTTGATAAAGTCATTTTTATGGCAGTTATCGTGCTGATGGACAGACAGACAGATAGACAGAATGAACAAAGTCATAAACACTTTTCATCTATGTTGTAAAGTGTTAAAAAAAGATAGGAAAATTTTCCAGAAAAACATAACGGAAAATTATTCGAAAATTTTCGGTGGAAAATTTTTCGACCCACATCTGTAATAGACACAATAATATGCAATTTAATTTATTAAGAATTTTTAATTATAGCAATTCTTATAACACTTAATTTTCTGATACAAGCAACTGATGTATTGACGAATTGGCTACTTTAAGAAATTTTGTATAAATTGTGATGTTTGTTATTGTAAATATCCATAAATCAAATGTTAGTAAATAAAGAACTACATGTAATTAAAAATTTAATTTAATTCAAGAACCCAGTTTCCTGCAAAAAGTTTTGTATGAAGGCATTTTTTCTGTAACATCATTTCTATATATTTTCTTGCTTATAATGCCCCTCCTTTGAAATCAAGAATTAGTAAAGTCTCAATTAGATCCTGTATATGAAATAGAAAATTTATTCAGCAGATTAATATCTAAATATAAAGAATTAGAAAGGGCAGAAAGGGTTTCTTTTTCTTACCAGGCAAAAAAAAGAAAATCCACAAGCCTAAATGAATGCAGAGAGTTGGAGCAAAATTAGCTGATAGATACTTCATTTTATCCCCTTGAATATGTTCAAAATGTTTCCACATAAAAAAATACCTGTCAGTGATTGCAAATTTTAAATCTTATACAGTAGCCCCTCGTTATATCGTGCTTGCCGGGAGACATGGCAAAATGCGCAATATATCCGAA